>OV651822.1:37040242-37232720 GCA_927349885.1 Psylliodes chrysocephalus
ACATCTGGGGGGATACTTTATAGGTGGTCATTTTTATATTTTATGGAAGATATCTGTTATTTACGTTTGGAGAAGAAAATTCTTCAAATAAAAGTTACTTCTAATATAATTATCTATAATTTTTGTTATATACAAAATTTTCCCAAAATGGTCCGTATTCGAGAAATTTGACAAAATGTAAAAAAAATATTTTTTTTATAAAAATTGTTCAAATAAAAGTTGTTTATAATATAATTCTCTATAATTTTTATTCTATACATAATTTCTCTAAAATGGACCGTATTCGAGATATTTGAGAAAATGTGTAAATTTTGAATTTTGAAGAAAACTCAAAAACGGATAAAGAAAAAAACATTAAATTTTAAACTTAAGGTTTATTTCGGCCTGACGTGGAATGATTAGATTTTGGACATAGTCGGAACATCTGGGGGGGTACTTTTATATTTTATGGAATATATCTGTTATTAATGTTTGGAGAAAAAAATTGTTCAAATAAAAGTTACTTCTAATATTATTATCTATAATTTTTGTTTTTTGTAAAAATTTCCTGAAAAAATTGTAGGAAATTTAAATTTTTCAGTATTTTCGTTTTCCATGAATATCTATAGAAAAATGTTTCGAGGTAGATGTATGTGGACAATGTATATATTTAGTTTATCCTCTAAACATTTATAGAGATGCTGTAATAGGTTGTACAAAATAACCGGAAAAAGCCTACAATAACTAGATAGGAAAGTCATGTGTTGGACACATCAGATTTTTTAAGTAGCAAGTGTAGTGAAGTAATACATCATACATCATTTGAAAGTTAATTTTATGGAGAATTTAGCAATATGACGATTCATTGCGTTACTTTTGATTTTAGCGCTAGCTAGGAGATATAAAACTATTACTTATTGTAAAGTGTGATACCTCATTTGAAAGCTAATTTTGTTAGTAATTGAATGCACCATACAACAAAAACATAATTTAATGAAACATGAACTTTAAAAATCGTGCAGATCTCTAAAGTTAGTACAAACTTTAACCGCAATCAACTAAAGTAACAAATGTATGCAACGGATTAAATCACTAATAAAATTAGCTTTCAAATGAAGTGTCTTACTTTGCAATACGTAACAATTATCAAATCAAAAGTAACGCAATGAATAGTCATATTGCTGAATTCTCAAAATCACCTTTCAAATGGTGTGGTACCTGATTTTACTTGTTTAAAAAAATAGGGAGTTGTTGCTGGGCTCCACGCGGTTGTATTTCTGGGTATGATTTTTATATGACAATTCGTCCCCTTGCCGATAGAAGTTAACATGTTTTTTGTTTTTTATAAATTTACGTAAAATCATAAGTTATTTTGACTGGCTGATGGTTTTGAAAAGAGAGCATTGTATTTTTATATCCTGTCAGTATTAGGAATTATTAAAAAACCTTTTTATGAAAATTATGGAATTAATTTTTTTTAGATATATTTTATAAATTTCTGGTTGTGAATTAAAAATCCTTATGGGGCCTCAGTATTGCAGATGAAAAAATGTTCTTACCCCCATTTTTTAAAACTTTTTCACGTTTCCCATCATTCTGAGTCCGAAATTGCAAAAAAATGTGTCTGGTCGTCTGTGTGTATGTATGCCGGCACGATAACTCCAATTTTCTTAAAATCCGCCTATGCATTTCTTATCTGACTAATTTTAGGAATTCCAATTATTCCTAACGTCTAACAATCCTAACATTCCATACATTGCAAACATTCTCCAACGACCTGTCAAAGAACAGCTGTTGATTGTAAAGGTGAGATTTCTAAGGCGGGTTACGACCTTTATAATTGCAACCATAGTCATTTTAGAGGCTATTTTTTATTCAAAATTAGTCGCCAAGTCTGCCAATTTATGAAAAATATATAAGCAGTTTTTTAAAAATTACTTTTTTATGGTGGTGCTAATTTAAGCTTACTACTATTTCGCCCCTAGCCACAAAAGCACCTTCATCAAATATACTGGCTCTCTGTCACAACCCCATAGAATAATTAACCGGTCATTTTATTTGGCAAAAAATCAGAATAATGCTTGGCTGTGCCTGTCAAGTATCAAGATGTCAACTGTGATGTGTTGAATGGCTCTTAAATGTCAAATTATTTAAAAATGTTTGTATGCTTCTTTTGATATTTAATGCAAATAATTTGTAGTGTATCTTAATTTAGGCTTTCCATAAATAAAGATACAGCAAGACAGATAATATAAATATAAACCACTTTTTTATTATATAAAAGATAGGATATAATGCTGGTTTTTGTAGATAATTTTAATTATACGATTTTGGATAACATTAAGGGGTTGAAGTGCAATATCATAAAGTCCACATTATACCATATCGCAAAATATATACAACCAGCGAATTGTAAATAATAATTAGTAAACTCCTAGTCATAAATTTCCTCAATTCATAAAATTTAAAAATGAATCTTCTAACTTTGGTTGTTAATGACGTAATGTGATCGACCCATTTCAAATTGTGATCAATTATGATACCGATGTATTTTGTTGTTTTTCATTTTAATTATAAAGTTGTCATTTATTTGTATGTTGAAAGAAGGCCTTTGCAAATTATATTGCTCTCTAATGGATCTACTTTAACACAAAAATAGTTTTGTGGCTATAAGTTGCTATAACCTATAGTCAAAACTATTTTTGTGTTAAAGTAGACCCCTAGTGAGCTTTGTTTCTAAATAAAGCAAAAAATTACAAGTTATATATATTAATCATTTATTAAGCAACTGCTAATTTACATTGGTAGTCAAATATATATACACTGGCGAGCAAAAAATTGAGGTCACTTCAGAAATTGCGAATAATTTTAGCGTCAATATTGATAAGGACATAATAGTATTAAAAAAAATGCATTTCTGTTTAGTATAGAGTATCACATTCAGCTTACAAAAACACATGCAATGATGTACAATTTGCGAATACGATCTGAAAACGTAAAATTTCAAAGAACATGAAAATTTTAAGGTGACCTCAAGAAAGTATATCCGTTCTGTTTATTTATCAAGTCTTGTTTGAGGTTTACTTTTTAATACATTTATTGTTGTTTTTTTTTTTAATTTTTGTATGGTCTATTAAATTATTGCAAACCTTTAATAAAAAATGTATTTTGGGAACTTTTAGTGATGGTTTGCCGTACATGAAAGTCAAATTGGCTTCTTGTATTATAGTTGTGATACTGAGAATTATATTGAATATTTTCTAATAGATCTGATGCGATGGTACTGCCATTTTCATTTTATAAATAAATATCAGTCATGTACTGAACATAATTCTGAACTGAAAGCCAATTTATTTCTTTTAACATAGTTGCAATACTCATCTTTCTGTCCTTTACTAATATTATATAAATAGGCCAAGTAAGGAGCCCAAATATTTTACATGAGCAGGCTTAAGAGGTAAAGGGGCCAATTATTATTGGATAAATTGCTCAAACAAGTTGGTAAACCCTAATCAAAAGGCGATATAGAATGGTTTTAAAAATCAAGGCTTGTGAAACTCATCACATGGTTTAACTTACGTAATGCCAATGCTTCACAAACCAAAAAAATCAACGTCCTAATACTACTATCGGCTTTTGGTCTTTCGTTCCAAGTTAAATCATTTCTCGTTTTTTTACGCTACGAGTTTACCCTTGTGGGCCTCAGTCTCGATAAGGTGGGAACCACCATTTTAACGTCTCTCGAAGTATATCTGTGATCAGTATCGTATAGTACATTATTTCTATTTTTATGTGCTGACATTAAAATTGAATCGGCCAATAATTGGTGAATATCAGCCACTTGAGATTCTTGAAAAAGTACATCTGTCGAAAAAGTAATAGATTTCTTGAGCACAATATGTTTTTCAATTATTTCTAACGCCCTTAGATGAACTTGATACATTGTTTAATTGCTAGATAAATCAATTTGTGTTACAGACACACAAACAAGTTTAAAATAAGAGTTATATGGATTTTAAAGACATTTTTAAAATATTTTTGGATATACAAGATGTTACGCTTTTGCCTGACAAATAATTTTTTTTTTTTTTTTTTTTAAATGGAGCACCCTGTATTTTATTTCAGTTTTAGCATGATCTAGCAATACTGTATTCAACGCTAAAATATATTTGAAATATATTTCAGGGTTGCCAAGCAATTAATTATTTTGCGAAATTTCAGATTGATACAGACCCCAAATTAATTATGTTAATTTAGGTAGATTAGCAATTATTACAAAATTGTTTTAAATACAGACTTATAAGATACCAAGCTAACGAATTATGGTGATAAAACTGATTTATTTTATACTTGAAACATGTCTTAAGTACGGCTAATTTTAGGTTCAATTTACTCAATTTTTTCAAATGGAACACCCTATATATTGTTTTAGCATAAAATTCCTTATGAATTTACCTATCCAACGATAGCAACAGCCAATTATACATATACAGGGTATCCCATCAGTGCGTATATGACCGATAGCTGTTTTATTATTGGAAATATGAAGAAATGTTTAATACAAAAGTTGTAGGACGATATTTTACAATTATTCTTAAATATACAGGGTAGTTCATAAATGAGGGGCAAGCTAAATAATCTGGATAATAGATTTGGTTCTTTTCACATCATTAAACAATTTTAATAGACTTAAAATTCCATGAATGTTTTATATTTTCATTATTTGTTTTTATGTATACAAGCTGTGCCTAAATACTAGATTGCGGTATTTTCAATGTTTTCAAACGCAATACCCTGTATGTTATAGCACCAATCTATAAATATATTTCTTTATTTTTTATTTTGTTTGTCATTGTCATTACCTATACCCAAACACATTTTTTCTCAAGATTTTAATGGTGTTATTATAAAAATTAACATTATTGGCTTTAGAAACTTTGGTCAGTTACAAAACCACAAATAGGTAGATCTAATTGATTTTTATAATTCTTCAAATAAAACAATCTTATTTTCAACATAATTCTTCTGAAAATAAATTGTTTTGTGTTCTTATTATCATCAGTAGCTCTAGGTTACGGAGTTTAAAAAAGTTTAAAACATTTATTTATAGATAATTATAGGTAAAACTTTATGACAAAAAACAAAAGATCAAACGCCTAAAACTCTTCTGACGCATAACGTGACAAAAATGTGTTTTGGTATAAGGAATGCAAAAAAATAAAAATTAAAGAAATTAATTAATAAATTGATTGGTAGTATAGCATACAGTGTATCTCATTTAAAAAATTGAGACAATTGTAACTTTGAGTTATGACAACATAACAAATGAATGAAGTCTATTAAAATTGTTTGATGATGTGAAAACAATCAAATATGTGTAACTACCTAATGGGTGTTTTCCTTTAAAAAAAGCATAAGTTTGTTCAGCCACTCGTTTATGAACCACCCTTTAAGAATAATTGTTATGCTAAAATAATAATATACAGATAGTCATATTTAAAAAAATTGAGTAAATTGATGTTAAAATTGTAATATTTAAGACATATTTTAAAACAGTCTGTATAAAATAAACCAGTTCAATCACCCGTTAGCTCTGTATTTTAAACAATTTTGAAATCATTCTTAACCTACCTAAATTATAATAATTTAATTTAGGGTCTACATCATTCTCTAATTTCACATAAAAATTAATTGCTTAGCTACCCTCTAATATTTTTTAAAAATATTCTAAGGTTAAATACAGTATTACAATAATCATTGAAATAAAATACAAAAAATATAAAATTCAAAAATATACATTTTTATTTACCAGGCAAAAACGTAACACCTTGTTTATTCAAAAATATTTTTCAAATACATCTTTTTCAAATCCATGTAACTTTCATTTGAACATTGTTTTTATATAACACAAATTGAAATATCAATCAATTAAACACTAATGGGACACCCTGTATTCCTCTTCATGATAGTATTCCATATTGTAGCCTAGACTCAACAAGTTACTAGTAAATTATTTTTGGCTAATTTATACTCAAGATAGTTCAAATACATTTATTTAAAGAATATCCAATCCCAAATTTCCAGCAGATCATGATTTAGCAAACTCGAGAATATAATTTTTATGAAAACAATTTATAGAATACTGTTTGCCTCCGAATTGTCTCTTTATAAAACTTCTTTCATTTACTTCTACTTTTAAATTTCTATCATAAGAATATAATTGATAAATATTTAAATTATCTTCTCAATCATTTCAATCTCAAGCTTACTATTTATCTCTCCCTGTTCCTAGTTAAAAAAAAATCAATCTCCCAGCCCCCTTTTTAAAAAATAACTACCCAATGACAAATTCATTTCAATTTCTGACCACGATCGTCGGGCCCAGTGTATTTTGGCCGGTAATGATAGGTTTCGAGATCGAATCGTCTGCTTTATCTATCCTCAATCCAGGTCATTCTTATTCTTTAAAAAAAGAAGGCAGTAGCGTAACAACACCACTCGAAGACTAGAGTTTATTGTAATTAATAGTATACACAGCATCAGAAATAAAATATTCACCGTAAGACACCCAACCTGAAGGATTAAAATAGGACAATAACAATATATAACCATGCAGATTGGAGAAACTGCTCTACTCCTCCTCCTCTGAACAAGTGTTTCCACTCCTCTTGGCCTGTGATTAGACTATTGATTTAAATTTACATTGCATTTGTTGTTTTTCATTAGTACAACAAAGAAATGTGACTAATGATTCACAAAAAATGGTTATGAAGTAGGCCATGACTGACAAAGTTAGTGATGCGAGTAATGTCCTTGATAACTAGACATTTCTAAGTAGGGTTGCCACCTTTTCATTTCTCAAAACCCGGACCTTCTGTCGAGCTTCTAAAAAAAAGTCCTCAGTAAACAGGGTCCTTGTGTCGCAGTCGCGCTTCTAAAAAAAAGTCCTCGCCCTGTATATGTAAACAAGTCGTTTCTAAAGTTACCCAGATGTTTCCGGACATTTTCATCATCCGACCGGACACCGGACAAATTGTTCAAAACCCGGAGAGTACAGGCGAAACCCGTACAGGTAGTAAAGACCGGTCCAAATGACTGCAGAAGAATTCAAATCGGTTCGCATTGCCAGCGGCCATATTTCCTTGCAAGTACTCATTATTCAGAATCTGTTTAACAAAAATGTGTTTTAACACCAAATAATGTCAGTCGTTATAAATATAGTAAAAAAAAATAATTACCTATAGTTTTACTTCAAGGCATGTTAGATATTTTGAAAAACATATGATCAATCTATATTACAGTATATCATTGACCCTGTGAAAGCCCTTTAGCAGCCATTTTGTTTGGCCCACATACTTTGATTACTATACGGTGCAAGAGAGACGTTTGACATGCCCAACATAGGGCCATTTTGATGCAATTACTACTAGGTTAGGCAACACATTTTTCCAAAATGTTAAACTGGTAGCCTACATCTTGGTATTTTGAGATTTATTTTTTTAAATAATATACAAGAAAATTCTTTGAAATAAAGTTATAATTGCGAGTGCATCTTGAAATAGAGGTGAGTGGTTTTAAATTATTTCTAAAGCTGTGCATATGATTTTACCTTAATATTATATTTTTCGCCAGTCCCTTGCCCATGAACAAACATTTTATTTTTGTAATGAAATAAAAATCTTTGAGGCTAAACAATCTAATATTATATTATGCATTTTTCAGCTGTATATATGGTACGAAACTATAAAATAAAAACAAAGAAAGGTGATATTAAAGAAGCTCTAACTAAAAGATATTACCAGAGGAATATACTCTTGCAGGCAAGCTGCAAAAGATAGTTAGTTTTTATTTTATAATTTATCTGAGACACGTTGAATTTGTATAAGTTATTTTTTTTTAACTTAGTTATATGTAGTTGTTAAATTTTTAACTAAAACAGATGTATTGTTCTTATTCATCTATAAATGAGTCTTATTTCATTTCAAAACTCTTGCATATCCCTACTTTCTGCTTCTATAGCAGTCTGTGGTCTTGCTATGCTTTTCTTAGTCCGTCGACTTAATATTGTAAAAAGGATGTCGACATATGGTGGCTCTAAAAGACGTTTTTGTTACTTTTATGATTCCTGTGTATGTCTAACGTACAAAATGAATGTACCTGGATCGGTGTTACTTTTTCTTCTCAGAAATTTCCATTTATCCGAAATTGTAATACAGTTTACTGTACCAAATAAAAAAATTAAATATTACAGGTCATTTTCTAACTGTTCCAGATAAACTATTTAGCAGAGGGAGCCAGAGGTAGTAAACCTGAAATAAATAAAAACAATTATTATAATATAAATGTTCCTAAATGTAAACAATATTACTTACATGTTTATTTATATTATTTCGTTTGATTTTAATACTGCTCCTATCTATTGAAGTAAATGCTTAAATGTTCTTGGTATTTGTCTTCTACAAAGAATTGTTGATTGATCACATACCTTTTTACATAAGAGTAATAAGCATTTTCCTCAAAATGCTGAGAACAGACATAACAGAGTTTAGCTTAAAATAATTTCTAAACAATTCGATTAATGGTATGTAAACATTGTTTAAGTTAAGTGCTCGAAATTCCTAGGAGACCTGAAAAATAAAAAGCAGTTAGAATACAACAATAGGATCATAATAATTAAAGTAGTTACTGTTACTTACAAATGGAAATATTTAACATAAAATCACCAAGTATAGCAAGGTTTTTAAGATATTCATTATTTGTTAATAGTTTTGTAAAGTGTAGGTTCGTAAATAATGGGAATGGGACGTTTCTGCGTGGCCATTTCGGCGTGGCCGTTTTGGCGTGGCCGTTTGGACGTCGGCCATTTCGGCGCAGGCCATTTCGACGTTGGCCATTTCGGCATTGGAAGTTTTGGCAAACTTAACAAGATAGTTTTTATAAATTTTAAATAATTGTTATATTTATTATAATTAGGTTTATTATAATTAAATAATAAAACTGCCCACTAAACATGAAACAGTACCAGTCTTTTTTGTAACGTTTCTCATAAAGACTTTTCTTGATTAAAAAATAGTATTCCCGACGCCGAAACGGCCAACGGCGAAATGGCCTGACGTCCAAATGACCACGCCGAAACGGCGACGTCCAGATGTCCTAAACCCGTAAATAATATCTTTGGGGACTGACTTTGGGTAAATATTATAACGTAACCATTAAAACTATTGCGCCAAGATGTAAGCAACACGTAATAAGTGGTAAAAATGGCAGAGTTTCTCCTTTTAAAAGGCACTCAGAAAGCTGCGCAGTGCGACCATTCTCCGTATAGTAAGAGAAAATCGAAGTATCTGGTTTGGCCTAACTATTCATGCTTCTGAATTATATTCAAACGGTCATTTAATAAAGAAGAATGCATGTTTTTCTCATAGCCTACTTAAGAAACATTATTTGGAAAAATTAATGTGATAAATGTTAAATATTTCTTCCATTGTCCAAATTCTTCTGTGCGACTAGAGAAACAGTTATGAAAAGCTTGTACCTAACTTCAATAATGCTTTCTCTATATTTTATTTCCGATAATAATCAGAATTCGTCGATTTTCTCTTGTAATTTTACCTTCTTTTATGACAAAATAGGTGAAATTTAAGATAAAACAACCGATTACGTTACTTTATGTTGCGTTTTACTGATATATTTAAAAAGCTTTTACTGCACTTGATTCTTGGATTCATCTCTCTCTACTTCTACCTGCTAACAGTCACGCTACTGATCTTCTTTCTTAAAAAAAAAAAACGAACGAAAAAACATAAGCACAGATGCCATTATTGTCATTAAGTTTAATTTTTCCATTGTGGGGACGTATAAGGCATCGAAATAAGATGAAGGAATGAATCAACTGTACGTGGGATGATATGGGCCGGATTGAGACGTTAAAGGTGGATAATGGTCGTGGATGTTTATGAAATATGATCAATAAAATGTAACAAAGGGAAAATAAATGAGATATTATTAATTAATCATGCAAATTTATTCGACGTATTGTTTTTTAAATTCTTGTATGGCGCTTTCTGATAACATCGGTAGGTACATGAAGCTGGATGTAGGCAAACATTGAAGTAGGTAACATATTTTAATTTGAAAAATGGCAATATTTTGGGTTACATTTTGTTTAATTTTGACTTAGAATTTCAATAACGTCATTTGAAAGAGCGCATTTTTTTGTATATAAAATCTTAATTATTGTGAAAAAAAAATCTAAAAACTATTAATCAGCCGATAGCGATAGCTCAACACTATGGTTTGGACATTGTAAAGAATTTTTTTGAATTTATATTACGTCTTTATCATATTTATTTATTTTTTTTTTTTAATTGCCCGCCTGTCTTTTTGTCCCACCTAGTTTTTGAACCATGTACTACGAGCGAGCTTTGATTTTGCTTATTAAGTGTAGATAGCGTTACTTTCTTACTCCTTTCATCACATAAACACCAGCCATGAGGGCAAGGAAATTTAATGCACCTGCAGATTCCATTGAAGATTGGAATTGAGAATGTTTATTCTTGTTGACGAAACCAGTCCTATAATGACGGTCTCGTTAATAAGCAAATTTAATGGTAGAGTGTATATTATACACCAAGGGACTGAAGTGGCACTTTTTATCCCGAGACGAAAAGTTTGTAGCCCGACTGGAGAGCCTAAAAGGTTCTAAAAATATACTGACAGAAAAAGGTAAACACCTATAAAGAATGGGCCAAACTTCAGATGTGGTTATTTTGGATAAAAATAAGTTCATTTAAGCCAATTTACCTCAGTAGAATTTTGTTTGTCTAAGAAGTTACATGGTGGAGAAAATATATATATATTTTTTTTCAATATTTTTACGATAATTCAAATATTTTTAGAGTAAATATACCAAAATTTTGTGAAAAAGTTTTTTTGGATGATACAAACGAATACCAGTTTTTTGTTTCATTACATGTACAGGGCGTTCTAAACTAGCGTGTCAATCTAGTATTTACTTCAGATTTTTTTTAAGAATGGACATTTTTGAAAAATGGTTAATTATTTTGAAAAAGTGCCCAATTTTCTTTAAAAAAGTTATACTTGTTGCATGTCGCTAAAATGCATCATTTGAAGGAAAACTTAATTTAAAGTTAGTACTGCAAATGTATGGATTACTCCATAATTTCTCAATTTGATAATGTTAAATCTAGTAGGCAGTTGTCAAATGTAGTAGCACTGTCAGGATTAGTCTTACATACAAGCCTCAGAGTTTTGAGTGATAAAATTCGTTATATTTATACAGTGACGCGACATAACTTTTTCTCAAACAGTGAAATGAACGATATGATACCAGTTTACGCCCAACAAGGTTTTAATGCACGCGCTTCAGCAAGAAGTTACTTAGATTTGTATCCTAATCGTAGACAGCCCAACCGAAAATTGTTTCCATGTCTATTCAGCAGATTAAGAGAAACCAGAAGTTTTTGCCCAAAGAGTCAATGGACGACCTATGGTTCGAGATTTATAGCAGGAGGAAGAGGTATTAAATCTTGTTAAAGATGACCCAGCAACAAGTATCCATCGTATATCTGCCAATGTTGGTTTATGTCAGGGTATACTGTGTCTAACATGTTACATGAACAACATTTAACTCCAGTCCAATATCTACTGCCAGATGATCTTTTAGCGAAAACAAATTTTAGTCAGTTTGTCTTAAATAAAAATAGACAAGATCCATTTTTTGTAAATAAAATTCTATTCATTGATAAGGCAACATTTACGAGAAGAGGAATTTTCAACTACAAAAATCCTCACACATGGGCTGTAGAAAACCCAAACAGTACAAGACGAAAGTGCGGCACTTTCAGCATGAATTTAAATTAAACATTTTTTTTTTGTTATAGTCGAAGATAACCTTATAGGACCTTTTGAACTTCCGGCAAAAATGACTGGAAATGATTACTTACATTTCCTCGAGTACAACTTATTTGATTTTCTAGATGATGTTCCTTTAAATATTATTACCCCATCGATGGATTGGACGAGGAAGTGAACATCCATGGCCTACACGTAGTCCAGATTTGAACCCTCTGCATTTTTATTTCTGGGGTTATATTAAGACTCTAGTTTATTCTGGCCTTACTGTTAATACCAGAAATGAATTGTGGAAAAAATTACTAATAGCGGCTAATGTTATTCGACAAGACCATTCATTCTTCGCAGTTAGAAGAAATTTCTTGAAAAGGTGTAGAAAATGCATTGAAGTAAATGGCGGACATTTTGAACAAATAATTTGAAATGAATTTTTTACTTTTGCTATTGTTTTTAGTTTGAAATTATTGTTAAGTTTTTCAATTTGTTATATTTAAATATTCTTTATGATTTATGTTATCATATTTTTGCGTTGTTTCAGTATCTACTAAATATTTAATAAGGTTCTGAATTAATTTGTTATCATTTATGTATTATCTTTAGATTTAACTTAATCAAATTGAGAAATTTTGGTGTAATCCATACATTTGCAGTACTAACTTTAAATTAAGTTTTCGTTCAAATGATGCATTTTAGCGACATGCATACCTTTTTTAAAGCAAAATGAACGCTTTTTCAAAATCATTATTTTTCAAAAATGTCCATTCTTAAAAAAAATCTGAATTAAATACTAGATTGGCACGCCAGTTTAGAACTCCCTGTACATGTAATGCAACAAAAAGCTGATATTCGTTTGTGTCACTTAAAAAATATTTGAATTCTCGAAAAAATATTGAAAAAAAAAATATTTTCTCCACCCTGTAACTTCTTAAACAAGTAAAATTCTACTAAGGTAAATTGGCTTAAATGAACTTACTTTTGTCCAAACTAACCACATCTGAAGTTTGGCCCATTCTTTAATGAATGTTTATGCGATTTCTTATGCATGATACGCATAGGCTCGGTTCTAACGTGATGGTGGATGTCATCTTAGTGTATCTCATTCCAGACTACCTCAACTTCATGAGAAAAGGCAGCTAAAGTATGTGGAGGACGCTGCAAACTCAACAGTCTACGTCCAATCATGTCCCAGACATGTTCAACAGGAGACAGATCAGGTGATTTTGGGGAGGGGAGGCAAGGTAAACGGTTGTTGTGATGTCGATCCATGAAGGCTATCTCTTCTCTTGTTTAAACGTAGCCTTTTGGATAGTGTAAAAGTATGGAATCGCATATGGTTCGACTACTTCCCGAATCTAGCATCGGGCTGTCATGTTGCCTCTAGTGAAAACTAGTGGTGATCTGCTAGCAATAGCACCCTATACTAAAACACCTACGGTGTGGTGGATATGACGCTCTCTGTCAAATTGTGGATCACGTCTTTCATCACGTCGCCTTCTCACCCTTGTACGACCATCATGCATCCCCAGGCAGAAGTGAGACTCGTCACTAGAGAATAGATTGATCCCTGAAGAGAGTTCTTCGATTTTGTTCTATCACTGTTCTTTCGCTAACTTTAAGTCGTATTCTTAAACAGTAAGGAGGGAGAAAAACCTCGTAGAAATAGTTTGCTTTGTTGCCACACTTCTTAACCAATCAAAACGAAGAATATGTTGACAGACTTCAAAGACACAAAATGTAAATAAATCTTAAAATAAAATTTTATGCTTTTAGGATTCGCTTATTTCTTAACGACTAGCGGTACTATGCAGTACGAATGGGCCTTTGTCTTTTAAAACTCCATTTTTTTTTTTTTTTTTTTAGTACGTAGGTAACCCAATAGCGTCCCATTATCAGGATCTGACATGTATAATACGGCCATGCACTTTTGCAGCTATCGTCATTTTATTTATTTTTTTGTGTAAAATACTAGTTATCCGTGTTTTTTTTTTTTTCAATAAATAAAACTAAAGTGTCAATACATCTTTTTATTATCACAAGAATGAAAATTATTGCCTGACAACGTATCGAAAAGATTTCTGTAAAGCAAGACTTCCTTGAGTTTATCTTCTTCCGCCTCATATACATTTGTTCCCTCATAGAACGTGATTTCTGCTAAAAATTTGAAGTTTATACCATTTTTTCTTTTGACCTATCGTGCGGACAAAAAACGTGACATCGGACGGACGGACAGACGGACATTTTTAAAAGTTGTTTAAAATTTGATGAGAACAATTTTCGTTCAAATTTGGATTAATATTAAAAAAATTTATTGCTTGAAAGTAAACCCATAATACTTTTCACAGGTTACTATGTGAAGAGTATATAATAAGCTATTAAAATAGACAACTAAGTAAATATAAACCTTACTGTTACGCAAAAGCCTACCCTATGATTTGTTTACTCCTTGCCCGCTGTATGAAGTCTAGCAATATAGAGACAAACGCACCGCTTCTCGAACCTACCGGATTGATCGCTTTGCGGCGTATGAGTCATAGAAAGGCAGTTTTAGATTGTTCTGGAAAGCCTTGAGAGTTCTAGTACAGAGTTAGCTTTATGTAAATAGCGCGAGTTCTCGACGGACGGCAGATTGAATTTAAGTGTTGGACAGAAAAGATAAATTGTAATAAATAAATTAGAATTGTGAGTTATAATAGTGCCTAAGTATTATATAAATTAATTAGTACGTCATAAATAAATTGTAAATAGTGTGTTTTAAATAAATAAACTATAAATAAACGTTACTAACGTATTACCATTTGTCAAGCATTGGTCACAATAAACGTGAATGCTGATTTGTGACTTACTTCACTTTAATAATGAATAATAATGTTTGATAAGTTTATAAAAATTGCCAAGTATTACCGTTTCGATGATGGTGGGTGGGGTTTTCCGGGTTTTCCTCACCTGAAAGTCAAATGAAACCATTAATCATCTTTAAGTCGCCTCGGAGCACCACGGAAAATAATAATTCCTTTCTCTGGACAAGCTCAGCTTTTGGGGTTAAAATTTACTCGTAAGGGTGTGAATTAGGGAGAGTATTGTTATTATTAATGCGTAAACAATTATTGTCATCTATGGAAAATAAAGTGCGTACTTGGAATTGATTGTATGGTAAAATTTATATATATGTTTAAAAAATATTTAAGTCTTAGTCATTTTTGAGTTTGAATTATTTTCGTTTCTTCGATATTACGAGTAAAAATATTTATTAATATTTTGCTACGTATCACAATAATCAATGTACTATATATAAAAACATAAGCGGTTTTAAATGAGGATTATTAAAAAAAAAGTAAGAATGAAATCATATCCTTAAAAACGAATACATCATGAATACATTTAACACGGATATGCATGGTTCCTCAAAAAAATTACTCATTCAACATTATTTTACACAATATCTATTTATTTTTTTATTTTTACCTTCTATATAATGATTTAAGAGTTGAATTTTCACCTGCACTAACTTAAAATTTAAATTGTATCCTATTTTAAAGAACCTAGTTCGTACCTGCCGAAATTTTGTGACCCATCGCAAAGGGACCAAAAATTGGATCGTTAAAACGCACTTTTTGGTCGTTAGTGTCCATTTAATGAATTCGAGTGTCCTTAAATATTTATAAATATAGGGATACAGCTATATTATGGAATTTTGATGAATAGAGATCATTTTATGAATGGAGTCTCGTCGGCTCTGATTGCCGAAAATTTGTGGTTATTCGACATTTTTCTTAAAACTATAATAAATCGTTATTAGGGTTTAAAACGATTTCTGTCTGGCGCATGGCGTCAAAATAAAATCCAATCGGAAGACATAGATTGGTAATGTTGCGATAATTCATAACCAATGTTATTTCATCTACAATATTTTTTGATGAAAACCTTATTTCTCTGCTTTTATTTGTAATACTGAAACATAAATTACAATAAGATATTTACAATTTTATACATGTTGAAACATTTTTACATTTTTTTTTTTTATATACTTAGCAGATTTTTCAACTGTACTTTATTATGTCATTATTAATAATAATTAAAGTTAAATTGTAATTAAAAAAATGGTATGTTTCAAGCTAATTCAAACCGACAGTATTATTAATTTATCTTAATTTTGGCATTTTTTAGATAGTTTTTATTGAATTTTTATAATCTTTAGAAATTATGATTTATAAAAAATAAGTACGGTCCTAAAGTTACAACTGGTTTTCTGGTAGTAGACAATCATTAGTGAACTAAACATTGTCATGTATACCTATTTGGGATATTCAATATTGTCACTAATATCTAGCAGATTATCTACATCTTTTTGAATGTCGATACCTATAAAAAAAATGGAGATATTCCTCAAAAAAATAGTCTTTCAGGGGTTACATTACTATAAAAATGTATAACAGTGTTTCCACTGCCATTTTAGAGGTCACAAACTGATCATTCATTCGTTAAAGTATAGATATACCTTTCAGTCCATTAATTTAATTCAAAGTTAACTTGCTTTTAAAATTTAATGAAAAATTAAAAAATACCATAGGGCCACTTGCATCACTAGTCGTTCAGAAATAAGCGCAGTTTAAAATGACATTGGTAATAAAAAAAAATTAAGCTTTGCTCATTTCTTAACGACTAGCGTTGTAAATGACTCTAATTGTCCCGACTTATAATAATTTTTAATTGATATTTAATAAACGATTATTAATTTTTTTAATTACAAGTATTTAATAATAATAATTTACATTCACATCGCTTGTGATTAATAAAAAAATCGAATTTTTATTATTCATACGTTGTAAAATAAATTATTATTCCGCATTGTCTCCTATTTGTATTTTATACGATTACAATGTTTGTACTTTCTTTTTCAGCGCTCTAGACAAAATCATTGTTCAAGGATACAAGACATTACAGTTGGAGTACTTTTTTACAGCAGGACCGGATGAAGTTAAGGCTTGGACTATTCTGGTTTGTGTAGAAATTTAAATTTTAAATAGATTTTAGACCAAACAATCAGTTTAAGGACCATTTAAAACCTTTTATCGTGTATGCCACAATATTTGATATGCTAGAACATTTCATTTGAGTTTGGCAAAATTAATTAGTGAAACATATTAACATTTATTTTATTTATATATGATACTGTAAATAGTTCTTTACAGAAGTAACAAATCAACAGAACTGTAACCACTACTGACAAAGGTAACTTATAGTGTCTGATAGGTGAAGGTTATTATTTATTATGTTACTGGTGACAAAATTTGGATATTATTGTATCAAGAAGATAATAATATACAGGTTAGGAAAAAGGAATACGAGCCGTAGGGTATAGGCACTCTATTAAAACACCAACGTTTACATACCTCCAGGGATTTTGACAATAGCCTAGCCTGGCCAAATCGGTTCACTTTCCTGGCTGATATGCATATTGACGGTCGCTTAGAGGTTTTCCTCTCAGTATTTCGTCTCGTATATATCTATATATTAGTCTTTCTAGCGTTTTTAACATGAATGACGACTGACTGATACGACTTTGGTGTCATATTAATTTTTCCTATTTTAAGAAAGGCATATGACTTTCACCTTTTCCCGCGCCTTTGCTATGATATACATGCTTTAAATATAGAACACAAAATTTAGTTTCCTGTTCTTTTTGTAGTGGAATGGAATATATTCCTTCTATTCCTGGGGCTGTATGCTACTATTCGGTCTAACAACATTTCTGCAGCCGTAAAGTGTACTTCTGTGAGCATTGTTAACGTTGCCTCAAAGGTTTTTGTGTAAGTATCATCATCTTTCCTGAGAAATCCTATCTGGTTTGCAGTGGCCTCTTTAACTAGGACTTTGTGGATTCTGGAGCATGTGGGTGTTTTAGATAACTCCTCACAGAACTTCCTCCACGATCGTCTTTTAGCCTTTCTTATCTTCTTGTTGTACTGTGTGATTTAACCCTTTATAGGGCTCAGTCTTCAGTTGATTTGACTTTCGCACTTCACCTCTAAGACGTTCCAAGTGTTTGTCCCATCAAATTGTTTTTGTTCTCTGCTGTCCTGTTTTCTCCGGACAGTTCCTCGTAAGCGGTTATAATGGCCTTACTTGGTTTACTGCTAGTCAAGGCTTGGTTTACCTGTTATTTCTACCATACCCTCTTTGAGATACTCTCCAAGTGATGTTAAATACCTTTCCCAGTTTGTCTCTCTGGGGTTTCTGTATTTGGTTGAAATTCGAGGTGGGGTAATTATATCAAATCTAATCTGTCTGTGGTCTGAGCACGATAGTTCGTCTGACACATTAGTAGACACTGTATATAGTTCTAAACAGCCAGTGTGATCAACAGTGATTATTCAGTACAAATATTTGGATCTGCTTGAAGAAAAATAACTATTATTATTCTCCCTTATCTATTTCGGTTCATTCGTCTCAAGTTTAGTCATTTTTTAACTATATATTTTTAATATTTTTTTCGCATTTGTATTTCTTGCACTAGGTTTGCTCTGATTTATTTATTGTTTTGTGATCCCTCAGGTGTCAAATAGAAATCGTGCTGTTGTTCTAGCATCTATGCTTTGCTTGCTTATTGTTGAGAAACTTTTGAGTTCTTAGTAAATTTCTACTAACGAGCGAACACTAGATTATTAAGTTCTTTCCATTTCACTTTCTTCTATCTAAACATTCAATAGTGTTTATGTTTTTAGATTCCTAATCCATAAAATCATATTTTTTTATATTCCGTAGTTTAAATATTGTTTTTTTTTAGAACGATATCGCGATTTTTCGAATAAATACGAAAAACGCAAAATTAAATTTGCTTCATTGATTTTTTAAGGGAATTTACTAATCGAAATTTGTAGCAAAATTGGTGACTTGGTTTTCCAAGCATTACATCATTCATGGTAATGTACTTGACATTGTTAGTGAAAACTGCTCCCACTTTAAGATTTTATCACGATATTTTTTTTCATTCTTATTATATTTTAGTAACTTTCAAGCTATCGTATAACCATTTTTGTTTCCATGTTAAAATTTAAAATAAAATTGAATCGCTTCAGATACTCGGTTAATTCACTCGAACGCGGAAATATTAGATAAATAAAAGAAGTATTATTTTTCCAATTACAAAAAAATTTGATCCGCTAGGTTTACTCAGATCTGTAGTAGTTAAAGCGAAGATAAATGATTCAACAATTACGATAATTGAAGGTAGAATGGGATGAATCCTTAACTTATAAAATAAAAAATCAATGGTTACACTTTGAATGTGAACTTATTTGTTTAAATAAAATAACTACAATTCGACAAGTTATCGGCAGTCAAAACCTTTTCGCGTTTAGTAATGCTTCGGAAAAAGCATACGGTGCTTGTTTGTATTTGTGTTTCATCGATCCAAACAGTGAAAAGGTGTCAAATTTTTTATGTGCAAAATAGCGAAAATGTAGGAAACATTTTTAAAAAATCGGTTAAATATATTTGAAAACTAAGGCTGTCAATTCCTGACGAGATAAACGGTTAACCGGTTCGACTGATTTTGACCGGTTTCGGTTTTAACCGGGTTTTTACCATTAATATAACCTGTCTGGATATCCGGTTAACCGGTCTGGATATCCGGTTAACCGGTCCGATTATCTGGATTCGGCGGTTTAACCGTAACCGTGACCAGTTAAACCCGTCACTGGTTTATCCGTTACTGGTTTAACTGTAACCATCACCGGCTTAATCGTGGCAAAACACATCCACGAAATCCTTTGTTTTCAATAGAAATGGGGTCACTTTACTAACCATTTCACCTTTAGTTACCCGTGACAACCAGGCAGTGCACGCTTGATTTTTTAAAATAGGCACCCACTAAATAAAAATTTAATTAGAATAATAGAAATACTACCAATTTTACTTCCCACTGGGTGGGTAAGTAGGTAAAACTAAAAAACAAACTATATTCAAGTAAAAAAAAAAAAACATTCAAAAATAAATTATAATTAATTGGGACATAAAATAATAACAAATACCTAATAATAAAACTGCCTATTTTTTTATTATTGTGATTTGATGCAAAAAAATCAACTTATCAACGTTTTTCGGCAGCAAGCAGTTTCTTGCCGCCGAAACTATGTTTCCTGCACTAGAAAACACCCGTTTACTGGAAGTTGATGTGGCTGGTACACATAAATATGGTTATAAACCGGTTACGGTCTTTAACGGTTTTTTGGTTCTACGGAACCGGGTAACCGGTCTTGGTTACCAGTAGTGATGCCGCGAGATGAGAGATTCTCGTCTCTTGTCTCGAACGAGACGAGAGAGACATTTTCTCTCGAAAACAGATTAGAGACGAGACGAGAGAGTGTCATCTCTCGACGAGAATTTCTCGTTTCTCTCGAACTCTCTTGGGCTCTCTCGAACAATTTTCTCTTTGCTTATTTGAAATTTTCAATTGCTTATCGCAACTTAAAATTTTAACATATTAGATTTCGAGATAGTCAAAAAGTTAACTAAACACACCTATTCTATATATATTAAATGGTAACAAATGATACTTGTGTTATTTTACAAATAGTGATTTATAAAAAAAAATATTTCTTATTTCATTTATTTAAAATTTATACAATAATTTCTAATATTTAATCCATTCTGCTTTTCTGAAGTTACTTTTGAAAATAAGTTGAAAATGTATGAGCGTTCGAAAAACTATCAAAGAAAAGGTAATTCAAACGAATATTATATACAGTGAGGACGAAAATTGTACCCTGCTCTATTTTAACTTCTAAATGAAAAAAGATAATGACAAAACAAAAACGAGGTAAAACTCAAGAGATATTATATTTTTGTTATAACGAAATACACTTTACTTGAGACACTTAAGATAGAGGGAGTTACTAGCTTTAAATTTTCTAATGGAAAGTGGGATCACGTGATACCTCATTTGAAAGATATTTTCTATATTTTTACGTTCATGTAAACAGATTTAGGTTTTTATGTTTTTACAGAAATTACATTAAATAAATTCATAACGTAGGGTAAATTCTTTTTTTTATTTACCGCTTCAACCTCAAAGGATCATTACCGGAGGTATAATACCTTATAAATACTGTTTTTTACAATAGTATACAATGGATGATTAACATTTTGGCTAGTCAAGAGTAAATGTCAGTATCTTTTATAAATTTAAATAATTTTTACTGTTAGAGGGATTTAACACTGCACAAATGGCAATTTTTTGTAGCTGGTACTTTGTTCTTATACATACATGTTTTGGGCCTTTACTAATAAGTTACATTCTTGATAACTCTCGTATTAACAATTATTGTTTATTACTAAGGAAACGCTTCTTGTATTTACTAAAATAAATAAATTAAGAATATCAAAGGTGATTTAAAAACCACTTAACGTATTAAATTTTTCATAACTTCTTGGCAAAAATAAGCTTATTAAAAAATTATCTTCTAACATTTCTAGGATTATTGCGGCACACGAGGATTATCAAGAATGTAATTTTTGTAAAAACAAAAAAAAATTAAAACTGTTTGCTTGGATGTAAATATAATCAAAATATCTTTCAAATGAGGTATCACATGACTTTACTTTTCATTAGAAAATTTAAAGATAGTAACGCCCTATGTTTTACGTCTCAAGTAAAGTGCATCTCATTATAACAAAAATTTCATAATGTTTCTCTAATTTCACATCGTTTTTGTTTTATGTCTCTATCTTCTTGCATTTTGAAAACAAAAATGCTTTCATTTGACATCGCAGGATTGAATTAGAAAAATTCTAATTTCCAATTTAACCTCTCCCTACCCCCCTTCCCAACTGACTCACAAGACAAAGTATTTTTGTTTTTAGTTAACGCCTAATCTGGGCCACTTATTACTTCAAATTTCAATTGTAAAACGCCTGTGACAGACGGACAGACAGAGAAACGTAAGTGTTTCTTATTGCTAAATTTGGGTACTAATACGCAAATTACTTTGATATTGTTTTATCACGAGAGGAACGAGACAAGACGAGAGAAAGACTCTCTCGAGCGACAGAAGCGCCTTCTCGTCGAGACGAGAGAACAGTTGTCTCTCGCCCTACGAGACGAGAGAGGCCACTCTCTCATCTTGTCTCGCGGCATCACTAGTTACCAGCCTTATTGAAAACACTTAAGTGTGCTATAAAATACTGAAAAACGAATTTACCTATTAGAAACTTTATTTTAGCGCAAAACTAGAACAATTGCGTTCATGCGAACAAGAAAGAAGTTAAAGAAAATTGTTTAAATAATTAATTTCAAGTAATTTCAAGAGGCTAGATAAATCCAAAATAAAAAATTGTCAAAACAATTAACTATAACAAAACTAGTGCGAAAAATCCAAAAATTCAAAAATAACTAAAATGGCTTAAATAACATTCAAAATACGTTATTCTGCTTTATATTACTAAAAACCGTTTTAAAGCATTAAAAATACAATTTTAGAGCAAATTACGTTAATACGAACAAAAATAAATAGAAAACAGTTGAATTAATCGTTTCAAGTAATAAGACGCTCAATAAACGCAAAATAATTTAAATTAATTAAATTATGGTCAAAATACTTCATTAAAGCTCAAATAGAGCGAAAAATTCAAAATAGCTACATTATCATTGCCAAGACTTGAACTTTTAGCGGCACTATTGTTGGCTATGAACTTGTTAAAACCATAAATAGTTATTTAAATGTGAAATTTAAAAATTCGATTTTTAAATATGGACGATAAAGAAAAGCCTACATTTTGTTGTCGTCGAGTAAAATTCGGTAGTTAATAAACAATCTCATTATTTACCCCACCCACAAAAAAAAACTCATCGCCATTCCAACTACTTTTCGAGCCCATTCATTCGAAATTATTCGAAAATTTGAACGCGACGTTTTCCGTCATTTCTATTTTTCCGGCTGCTGCTAGCTGGCAGCGAGAGGGTATTCTTATGCAAATTCGGCCCAGAGACAATTTTAGGGCACGGGTAATTTATTTACTTTCGCATTGGCAGTTAAATGGGGACCTTTATTTTCATTTGTAACAATTTTGCTGCTTTGGAGAATGGCGCGCCGTTCGCGGAATATTCTAATAAGGACACTGTACGCGAACGTTCCATTTTGGGATGATGAAAGGGAAGATTAGGGAGGGCAATGTTGTAGTAAGGCTTTGCGGGCTCTTATTTTACGTTATTTAATTTGTAAATAAACGTTTTATCAAAACATATTTGGATCGTTACGATCCTATATAATATTTATTTATTTTTATTCTTTATTTTAATTGTATCCAAATAGGTTATTTGCGTCAAAATTGTTCTCACTTTACTCTTTATAAGTATATATTTGATGAACCTATTCCTAAACCTTATGACCCGCCTCTGGTTATGCTTTTTCCGTTTTTATCATTTTTATCCAAAATCGTGCCTTCGAATATTTGATGGAAATAGCCGAAGGACAGTACGAGTTTTGCGACAATCGGTACCACATCGAATACAAAATATCACCAATTGTGTTGGTGGCACGAGTTTTTTCCTATTTTCCAAAGAATCCGAACTATACCTTGGTAAATCAATGAAATATTAATCTAATAATACGATTTGCATACAACAAAAAACAATTAAACGCCACATGAATCAATTTCTCCTAACCAAAGACATTACTGTCTTTGCTCCTAACATAAAAAGCAGTCCAATATTCGTGATTGAAAATTTATATAAATATACAGGGTGTTCCTTAATAATATGCGAATATTTAAGGCTGTGACTCTACATGAAAAATTAATGGTACAAAAATGCAAAATTATTGAACAATACAATAATTACATTACTTTTCTTGGACAATACAACTGTTCAGATTTGAACATTTTTCTTAAATACAAGGGTGAATCCCTATGCTCCGCCCCTGACCCATTTTTAAGTGGTGGCTGATTAGTTAGTTAACTTACTTTTGTAGATCTTATCTACAAAAATATCAACTTTGTATCTCACAGCGTTGTTGTGCTGTGGCTAATTCTTGAACTGTGTGTCGTGATTGTTCATAAAAATTAATCCTCTATTCTAGAACAAAGCCGTAATAAAATACCTCTGGTAAAAAAGGCATGTCGCCAACTCAAATTCATGAAGACATTGTGACAACTATTCAGGAGTCTGCAGTTTCTTATGACGTAGTCGAGATTTTAAATGTGGAAGAACATCCTGTGAAAACCAGCATGCTGGTAGTCCTCCCATAACGGTAGCAACAGACAAAAACATTAAAAAGGTATACGACACAGTACTGCAAGACCGACGAGTACGCATCAGGGACATTGTGGAAGATACTGGCTTATCATATCATGTGGTGCACTACATTCTGAATAAGGAATTATATATGATAAAGATGAGTGGATTGTCTATATCGCACTCAGACGTCTTCGTGCGATATGGCCAGTATATCCACTTAGGGTGCTTCATTTTCAGGCAATATTTTTTTTTCTCTGTCCTACCTGAAAATCTGAAACTTTATAAAAAATTAAAAAATTTGCCGCTGGGTAAAAGGTTCTAAATGCAATAGCGACTTAGCTCATTTAAAAATTCGATTTCCCATTTAAATAACATAGGAGAAAAAATTTGATTTTTCATATTAAAAAATTTTTTTTAGGAAAAACCCGTGTACAGCTTTTCTAATACATAAAATCCGCTACAATAAGTTTTTTGAGTGAATCCCCTCCGACCAACAGTTTTTGAGTTATAGAGCTAGAAAGATGAATATCAATTATATTTCACATCAAATCTTCTTTAAACTAAAATTTATTATTTTTACATCTAATAATAACTTATTATAAACATTAGGACGCTACAATTCCAATTTTCAAATTTTTAGTTTCATTTCCAACCACAGCAGCACTACTCTTGACTTCGTCTCAACTTCCATTGATGTAAACAGAAGTTTTTGTTCTTCAATCGTATTGACTAGCATTGATTGTTGATAATTGTGCTTTAACCTCATTGTTTATTTTCCTATTTCTGTCATAAATGTCAGACTCGGTGATTAGACTCATATTTAGCTGAAATGGCTAATAAAAACTCCTGTAAAAACATTTATTTACTTGATTATGAACGTAAATTTTTATCCCAACGTAAGCTACCAAATAATCGGGAAGTATTAAGTTTATTGATGTACAATTATAAATCTCTCGGTAAACCATTGAATCTAAGTTTAAAAATTGTGTAAAACGAAAATCCCTTTGATGCCAGTTCGAAACAGTGTTGCAAAATTTAGAAGTTTATATAAAGAAGATTTGATGTGAAATATAATTAATATTCATCTTTCTAGCTCTATAACTCAAAAACTGTAGGTTGGAGGGGATTCACTCATAGAAACTTTTTGTAGCAAATTTCATGCCCTACAAAAGCTATTTACGGGTTTTTCCCAAAAATTTTTTTTAATATCGAAAAATTAAATTGAAACAAAAAAAAAATTTTCCTGTTATTTAAATAGGAAATCGAATTTTTGAATAAGCTATGTCGCTATTGCATTTAGAACCTTTTACCCGGCGGCATAATTTTTTATTTTTTATAAAGTTTTAGATTTTCAGGTAGCACAGAGAAAAAAAAATATTGCCTGAAAATGAAGCACCCTAATATCCACTCTTGTTGCACAAACTACTATTTTCAAATTTGGTGACCAATTGAACCAGTGGCACGCAATCAGGGTTAATGGCAAATTTTCCTCCCTATTTTTTACGTTACTGAAACAAATATTATTTGTATCTTTTTTATTAAAAAAGTAATAATCTTTTATGGAGCTAAAATGAACGGTGTAGAAATTTGCTTCTAAACAAGAGTCTGCATGTACTTAGATAGTTTGTAACTACATTTTCAATATTTCTAAACTCTAATCTAGTAGGCACGTGTCAAATTTTAAATAGTTCGTGTATTTGACTGGTTTGATTGATATATCAAAAAATAAAAAAATTAGTTTTTGATTTATTTGATCTCGGTAACTAAGCCCTTTAAGAATTCATGTTCCTATATCAAAATTAATCAATTAACGATAGTTCTCTGGGGTAGAGCGTTGTCGGTAGAATATACTATAACACCCTGTATAATTAACATCACTCTGATGTATGCTATATTTAATTGTAAATTGTAATAATATTTAAATTTACATAATGATATGCAATATAAAAAGAATACAAAATATCTTACTTACATCAACGCATTGTGAAATAAAAACGGATTCTAAAACGTAATTAAAATACATATTTCAGAAATGCAAACTATAAACGCTACCTAACGTTTAATCGTATAACTTTTTTATAGAAAGGAACAAAAGCACCTCAAGCTGCAGGCCGCATCCATACCGACTTCGAGAAAGGTTTCATAATGGCTGAAGTCATGAAGTTCCAAGATTTCAAAGAAGAGGGCAGTGAGTCTGCGTGCAAAGCCGCTGGTAAGTTCGTTGCCATTTTTTTTACAAAGAACACGTTTGAGTCCATTAAACGCAACAATCTTGTGTTTACACCATATATCATTTCGAGTAATCTGCAAAAAACATAAAATTTCTTATAAAACTGCGTACTTTCCGAAATAGTCGGGGGCCTAGATTTATATTAGATTAGGAGTTGGACGTTATTTGTCCTTGTCCACCGCGACCTTTTCAGATCTATTGTGGAACTCCGTTTGTTTTAGAGTATGTCGTCTAGCCTGGTCTTTTTTATTAGACTTAGTAGCTTTGACAGTGGCTCCCGCATGTAGTTGCATGCAATTGGCTTTTCTTCGCCCAATGTTAGAAACCTCATTCCAGCCAGGCCTTCACATTGGCACAGGACGTGGAATTATGTTTCCTCTTCTTCTTCACAGAACCTGCACAAATTTGCTTCTTCTGCTGAATTTATGACACTCATGTGCCTTTTGAGGCGACAGTGTGCAGTAAGAAGGCCTACTGTTATCCTAACGATTTGACGCTTTTGATCCAGTAGGTCTTTCGTGAACTTGGGCCGATGGTTCCTTGATGAACTGTTTGGCCTGTCTCAGTCTTGGATAGTTGTTCCACCATTCCTGAGACTCTTTTTGCATCCATTGCTTAATGGATACCTTGCACAATGCCTTAGCAACTCCACAGAAGGGTTCGGGGCCTGTCATGGCCTTATCTGAGCCTTCTCGGGCTAATTCGTCGGCCTTTTCGTTGCCCTGATATCCCTCATGGCCTGGAACCCAGGCTAAGGTCACCTTATTTTGACTACTTAGCTCTGTCAGGTCTTCTAGACAGTCTTTCACCAGTCGTGATTTGTTTTCTGGTGAGAGAATTGCCTTTAGAGCTGCTTGGCTATCAGAGTATATGGCAATAGTTTTGCCTGATACTTGTTGATTTAATATTTCTCTTGCACAGTGTTGTATGGCTATTAGGTCAGCCTGGAACACTGTTGCATATTTTCCTAAACTCAGCGAAATCGTTGATTTCGACTTGGGTCCACAGATTCCAGCACCAGCTCCTTCCTTGGTTTTTGAACCGTCTGTGTACCAGACGAGTTCAGTCTGTACGGGAGGTCCCTGTTTCTTTCAAATTTGTATGTGGTATCAGTAGGCATAGCTAGAATATTATCCCTTTTTACTTGCTGATATAGCCTTGTGTGGTCGGCGCTATGTAGTTGGCTTATTGGGTTTTGTCCCTGCGTTAGCCTGTGAATAGCTGACCTGGTTTCTCCTTGTATGAAGATGTGCAGTGGCGTGAGACCTCCATTGCTGCGGTCGGCGTAGTGCGCATGGCCCCAGTAGCACTTAGACAGGCAAGCCGCTGAATGCTAGTGAGTTGACCTATTGCACTTGCCTGCGCAGTTTTTGTTACCCACGCCACTGAGCCATAGGTTATCATGGGTCTTATTACCCTTGTGTATAACCATATGGTCATTTTGGGGTTTAGACCCCACAGTTTTTCCTGCATATTCTTCTACAGCTTACGAGAGCTATTGTAGCTTTATGTGTGAGTTTTTTTGAGATGTTGATTCGACGTCAGCCTTTGGTCAAATATGACTGAGGTATTTGGCTTCTGTGACGAATGGGATCACTGTGTTGTTTAGTACTAGTGGTCTTAGACCTGTAAGTACCCGTTTTTTTGTGAATGGTACAACTGTTGTTTTTTGTGCATTAATGGACAATTGTTCCTTTTTGCACCAGTTGTTCACTATGTTTAGAGCTGTTTGAGATCGCTCCGAAACTGTACCTGCAAATCGCCCCCTGACGATAATTCCTAGGTCGTCTGCGTATCCTAGGCACTGGTAGCCTTCTTTGAACAATATTTTGAGTAAGTCGTCCACAAGAACTGACCACATCATTGGAGATGATATTCCTCCTTGTGGGCAGCCCCGTGTAACTTTTACCTGTATGGTTGCCTTTCCTAGAGAGGATAAAATAATCCTGTTCTCTAGACAGGCAGTGATTCATTGGCATATTGTTACTTGGGCGTTTCTCTCTTCTAGAGCCTTAGTTATTGACCTGGTTGAGGCATTGTTGAAAGCTTTTTCAATATCTAAGAAAGTGGCTATTGCGATTTCTTTGTCATCTATTGACTTTGAAAGCAGCCTGTTGGGGGCCTAATTTTATATTTTGATGGATGATACACTTTTTAATATCCTCTGGTGGCTATAAACAATCTAAAAAATTAGCAAATACAGAGTTTTGAAAAAAAAATTGTACCTTTAAATAATAAATTCCAATATTAATTACTGATAACCTTAATAAACTAAATGAAAACTACTTATTTTGTTTAAAAATCATTGACTGTGATTAACAACACTTATTCTTCATGTGTGAAACTCCTACAAATAGAGAGTTATGAAACATTACTATTTGAAACACCACCTTCCTACGTAATCCCTTATACTCACATATGGCTACCAAATATTTAATAAAATTTTTGTTTCAGGTAAATACAGACAACAAGGCAGAAATTACGTGGTAGAAGATGGTGACATAATTTTCTTCAAATTCAACGCCGGTGCAGGATTACAGGCTAAGAAAAAATGATTGTCACTTTCCTTAACCGTATGCGTTATGGTTTATTTATACATCAACATGATCTTTTTCTATGCCAGCATTAACTGTTGAAAATCAATTTAACTTTTTTCTTATATTTGGTGTTTTATAATAAATTACGCTTAAGTTGTTTTTACTTTTTCTTTTCGCCTTCAAGTAGTCAGTTAATATTTATCGAATTCTTATCTAATCTGGGTTAATAGAATCTTACAGCATATTTCAAAGTTTTATCGATAGTCGGCTGGCAGACCCGTAGCCATAGGCGCAATGACTTACCTTTAAAATAGCCAGTAGATAGTGCACATCATAAAGTCCTTTTATTTTAGGCAATATTGGTAACTTGTCACTTTAAGTTGCTTATATTCACATCCATACCCTGAGAGTGCCTTCATTCGCATCCTTTCTTACTTTGCAACACTGTCTCATGTGATTCAGCGATAATTCTTTAATACGGTGTCCGATTTCAATGATTTTTTTTTGTTAGAAGGGAGTACTTCAGGGGTGGTCCCATATAAATTTGGTCAAAATCTAATAATTGGGTCCATGAGAAAATCCTCAAACTCTTCATTATTTATGTATGTTTAGTGATAATGCTTTACCACCTTGTCCGATTTATATGATTCGTTTTTGTTAGTAAGGTGGTATCTCAGGGGTGGTCCCATATAAATATACAGTGAAAGGATTAAGTTTTACACCCTTGTCAACTCGTTTATTTTAAAGAGTAGAGAAAAACGTTATTTTCATTTTAATTGAGGCAGTTTATATAACATAAAAAACTGCCTATTTAATTCCCTCCACGTGACAGCCACCCCCCTCAATTTTATTAAATAGCAAGAGGAGACGTATGGAATTTGAAAACGTAATTTTATGGTGAACTCGATAATATGACTGTTCATTTTCAACGTTTCATTTTTTACCTCTCGAGCGTTTGTTTTTTCACATCGGACACATCTGCTCCAACTACATTTTTGCGTTTTTTTTTTATTATTTGAGATGTAGCTATACAAATTATATTTTTTATATTCGGATTTGAAATGAGATGTTGATAGTGGGGACGTCAAACTTGTTATTTTTTTTGGATTCATCTATCGAATTCAATTGACTCCGTTCACTCATGACACAATCGAAAACAATAATAATGTTAACGATGTATCTTAATAAGAGACATTATACGGCACGGGCACGGTGGTGTAGCGGTCTATCGCGCTTATATTCATTTATAGGCAAGTTTATGAGTCTGAGACTGCTGGGTTTCGAATCCCAGACCAGACCATGTAGATTTTTAATTAAATTGCATGGTTCGGTTTAGGATTTGATGTGTGGCGTATTAATAGAAATTCAATTTCTGTTGATATGACATGCAGATTAAAAAAATTCGCCATACATTACCGTCTCGATGATGGTGGGTGAGGTTTTCCTCACCTGTAAGTCAAATGGCACCATCTTTAAGTCGCCCCGGAGCGCCACGGCAAATAATAATAATAGCCGTCCCTTTCCCCGGACAAGCTCAGCTTTTGGGGTTAAAATTCACTCGTAAGGGGATGAATTAGGGAGAGTATTATTATTATTATTAATATAGACCTTTTGAAAAACTACACAATTAGTTCGGATTATTTAAACATTCTAAATGAAAACCTCTACTTTCAAATGGTAAATTCAAATACTGCAACAAATAAGTTTATGGGCATAACGAAGAATGCTATACAACACTGTACTAAAACTCGCTACAAAACAAGAAAAAATAACAAATTATAGAGAATCATACCACAAACAACTTTTATTTGAACAATTTTCTTAAAAATTCGAATTCTTGCACATTTTGTAAAATTTCTCGAATACAGACCATTTTAGGAAAATTAATTTACCCACCTATGAAAATGATCAAAAACTGGGTTATAACATTTGCACCAAATTTCACTTAGTTATTTTTAAACGTTTAGAAAATATTTACAAAAATGTGTCAGGACTTCACTTTTAACACCCTGTATCTCGGAAACGAAACGTTTTCGGACTTATGTTTATATGAACTTTTACTCCTATTTTAGGATGTAGATTACGCTGTTAAAATATGACCGTCTATGCTAGCCCAGACAATCTTTCTTGAAGCATTGTCGATCTTAAATAATTTTTAATGATTTTTAACTTTGAAAAAGATCGCTCGCGAGAAGCTACGGATACAGGCAATGTCGGAAGAATTCTTAGTGAAATGCTTACGTTTGGAAAGGTGGAGATTAAATTGTTTTCAAATATATATTGTAAATACTTGAGGGGTCAGTATCATCAGGCAATGAAAACAACTTTAACGCTTTAATTTCATTAAACAAATCATTGTCGCTAAAAATCCGAAAATATACTCATTCGGTTTTTTAGAGAGCTTAAAATTTGTTCTATAATTTTTAGGAAAAAACTAATTTTAAAAACGGTTTTTGGATCATGAGGGGTCTCATCTCGGTGTTCATAGTCAAAAGTTGGTTTAAATTTCTTCCTGACGGTGGAAAGTATTCTCAATTTCGAGAGAGAGTGCTACTTCTTTCGCTTGTACAAGAATTTCTTGAAATTATTGGTCAGATCTATATTGCTGGAAGTGATCAACTAAATTTTTTAGGTAGGTTTGGCATACTTTAATATTAATTGTAGCACTTTGCATTTGTTTGCTGACAATATTTATATGAAATAAAACGTTATGCCAAATAATAATTCCACAAATAAATTAATTGAAAATTTTGTACAGACGTTAAGAGGGAACTCGCTTTATGTCTTGCATCAATGTGAAAGGAATTATCTTCAGCTACTTCTAGAAGACTTTCGCAAACCTTAATTGGACGTAGTTATGCAGAAATGATCCAATCCACCCAAACCATATTTTGAGAAAAATGATGTTAAAGTTAAAGTCTCTATGCGATAACAATAGAATATATAGCGAGTTTTTATAATTTTTATCATTAATATCCTTCTAAATTGTTGGATCGTTTCAGCAGAATATAATTTTGGATTGTAACATATTGAAATGCTACTCAAGTCATTTCTGGTAAATTTGTGGATTGGATCATTTCTGCATAACTACGTCCAATTAATAAAGTTTAAGGGGCTTTATTGCATCAATTCTGCTGGACCATCTTGTCTCACTTAGAGGCTTTAAACTTAACCCGGGGACATTTTTTCTCATAACATCCCACCTTTTTGTGGATGACGAAGAAAAATTATATAACTCTTGCACAAAATTAAAAAAGTTTATTGTAGCATCTGACACCTTAGAAGCGTCATTTACTGTTAAGTTCAAAGTATGAGCCGCACAAGGTACAAAAAAGGCTCTCGGATTCGCATCAAGAATGCGTTTTTGAAGCTCAGCATGCTTTCCATTCATGTTTGCCCCATTATCATAACCTTGTCCCCTAATATTTTTTATATCTAAATTTAATTTTTTGAAAATTTCTGTCACACATGTGTATCCCTTCCCCTGTAGAGTCCAGTATTGGATTAAATGCAATAAAACTTTCCTTAACTTCAACCTTTTTGGAAGTGGTATTAAGGACAACATACCTCAGAACAAGACTAATTTGCTCAGTATGACTAGTGTCTGTTGTACAGTCCAATATTATTGAAAAATATTTTGAACTGCGAACCATTTCTAAAATATTATTTCTTACTTTAGACGACTATAATTCAATTATTTCATTCTGTATTTGTACGCCTAAATAATGAGTAATTTTAACAGATTTTTGTTGGGAGTTACACACTCGGCTAACGTGCTCATCTCTGAATCAAAAGAGGCAATCATCTCAACAGTTTTTAGAAAATTTCCATTATCATGTTCGAAAAGTAATTTAGAAAAACCTTGAAATGCCAAGCATTGTGTAGATAAATACTTAACAATCGCAATAATTCTTTCCAACACGTCGCGCCAATATTTTTGTCCGTTTCTCAAATCCGCAGGTGAATGAGCATTAACAGTCGTAGATGTCTCCAAAATTTTTTTTTAAATTTACCCAAGTGTTCATATAACTGTTGTGTAAAATTGACGTTTCGTGTCTCTTCATTAGCAAAGACAAGTGTTGCCAATCAGATACCCCATTTGTATCACAAAAAGTGTTTTACAAATCAACTTACAACAAAAACAAAATACAGAACCTTTAGAAATTTGCTAGACTTCTTACAAAATATTTGCACGAAAACTTTCTCTTATCTTTATTACTAGAAAAGCTAAAACTGATGTCTATCAAGGGCGGACCACGTTTAATCAATATTCTAGCTATCTCATTGGTGATTCTTTTGGGCCACAAACCGGGGTCGGACGAAATTATATCGACACTAGCCTCATTAAAGCCTTCATCGAAAGTGTCACTTGCAGCAAGAATTTCGGTAGCTGACATTACCGAACTTCTTACACAAGCTGAATTACCTGAAGTGGATTGTTCAAGTGCTGTAGACGAGGATGGTAACATCGCTTCATCGGGCTCTGCATCAGTAGAAGCTGTTTTGCTGCTACAACCGTCGCCGCTTGTTGCAGGACCTGATGTTACCGTGGTCGCCTATGTTGAAATTTCAGATGGTCCACTCTCGGTTACTGATATTACGGATTTATAATCTTGAGATTCGGTCACATCGATAGTCTCCGTGGAATCTTGATTGTTTTGCAAGAAGTGCTTTAAAGATCCAGCCATTTTTTCCCTCTCTTGTAGACTCAGTTTCTTTTGCTCGCGAAACTTCACAAATGAAGGTCTCTTTCTTTTATCCTGAAAGAACAAATAAATAATTGGTACTCATGGGAATTAGGAATTAACTTCTAAAGTAAGCACAATAATAAGCACCAAGTTTGCATATTTGAGTAAAAAGCAATTTGTTCGAACCCTTTCAGCTTAAACCCTTTTAAAAATAAAGGTAGAAAAAATATTAAACTAATTTGATCTTATAGCCCTTAAAAAACCCTACAAAATGGTTTTTTAAAAAGATCGATAGCGTAAAAACTAAGCGAGTTGTGGATAAAAAACCAATTACTTTTTTAAACTCGTACATGACATTTCAATTAATAAAAAGATATTTGGGTAAAAAAAAATTAATTAATTATAACCAGTATCCTATAAAGGGTTAACGTTGATAGTATTCGCTCCGTGCGAAGTCATGGAAAGGGAAGCAAAAGCGATACTAGCGCTAGCTGCGGATAATTCGTGCATTTTAGGGGGATATTTTGTAATTTTCGCATATCAAATACACGTATACATTTTACTTTTTTTAAAAAAACTAAGTAAAAACAATACAATAAGCAACGGGAGTTGCTATGTTGAAAATTGTACAAATACTAGTAAAAAAAAACAGTGAAACTTATATAACAAATTTCACTAACAAAGTGGAAATTAAATCAAAGAAATAAATGGATAGGTGTACAATAAGAAGAAAAATTACCTTTATTTTTGTGATAATAACAGTAATGCTGGAAATAGTAGACATCAGAAACTAGAAAGTTTTTAAATAAACAATAAATTATCATTTTACGATGTTCTTTAATATCCCTTTATTCTTAAATGTTCATTCAGCAAGGACTAGATTTCAAGATTTCTGCCGTTGATTATAATATTTGGCTGGTATGCAATTTTGTGACTTACTGATCGGAAACCAGTTTTAATCATTCATTCTATGTTTTCTTTAGAACAAAAATGAAAATATAAGTAGCGATCCTTTTTATACACTTTAACTTCACGCTATTATAAACGGTTTCTTCAATGACAACTTATTAGACTTAGGCAACTTCTCATACATTTTCCAGTAAATACTGTTGCCTGCCTATATTTTATTATTGATTTTTAATGATTATACATAATTTTCTTCAATTTAAGCGTGAAAAATATATAATAATAATAAATTAATGTTTTAATTGTTTTATAAATCCATATATTTTTATGAAAACTAACATATATACTTTTTATTTACGAATTCTATTAAAAATTGTATTTGTTAGTATAGGCAGAAATGCTCCTTTAATACCAAAACAAATTGGCGCTGCTGTCGCGCACGGAGCGAATAAAGTAGGGAATACTTACCATTTTATAAAAAAAAACCGTTGAAATTGCAGTCAGCAGGTGTTCAGTACTTACTTAATTTAAAAAAAAAAAAGTAGTAAACAAAATATTATACAACACAACACTTGACAAAATAAAAATATCTTTAAGGAGGTCCTTTCGCCACCAATGTTAAATAAAAAATATTAGATTATGACTAAAATTTATTTTTTTTTTAATAGTTGAAGTCCTTATTTATCTAATGTTGAACTTTTAACTATACCTTACCGTGCAAATTTAGGTTACCTTGGAATTTATTGAGAAATTAATATTAAAAAAAAATTTGAAGTAACCTATTTTAAAATTTTTTGTGATTTTTTAATATTAATTTCTCAATAAATTCCACGGTAACCTATATATTTTATTGTAAAAAATAAAACCTAAATATTTCAAAAACCTTATTTTTAGTTTTTTTCTACTCCATCTAATCAATAAATAATAGTATAATTCGAGAATTGTTGTTGAGGACTTACTTTCTCGTGAGGCACTGTACAAATACTCACATTTAAAAAAAAAATTCTCAAAAATTTGCAAGGTAAGGTATAGTTAAAAGTTCAGTATTAGATAAATAAGGACTTCAACTATTAGAAAAAAATTAATTTTAGTCATATTCTAATATTTTTTATTTAACATTGGTGGCGAAAGGACCTCCTTAAATGTAAAAATTAATAGGATTATTTGTTTTTATGTACTTGTCGCACGGTCCAGTGAACTAACGGTTTAAAAACGACTCTGGCGATGCATCGCTTTTATAGCGCTCCAGGCATTATTCATGTCTGAACAGGAAAAATCAAGAAACTACCGCCTGACATGTTCTCGCAACATAGGAATCGGCAGTAACTGGATGATATACTAATAAAATTTAATTTCTCAACTTTTATTTTAAAATTAATTTTTGTTTTTTTTTTTTTTGGAAATTTTTTTGCAATTTTTTTTGGAACCTGGGTTTTGGCGACCCTAAAGGATGACGCCCGTGTGCATTGCACATATAGTAGCGGGGGCCCTGGATCATCGTGAGGTGATGTGTTCATTGACAAGTTAAAATTGCATAAGATATGTGAAATAAGAATGGGAAACGTACACCGCTGAAAATAGTAGTATTTAATAAGTTTAACAAGGAGGCAGCGGCCCGGCTTAGCAAGTTCACTTATTGTGTATTGATATCTGCAGTCAAGACAGGCCCAGCGCCGGTAGTAGTAGGCGGGTGTGGGTGACCATTTTGATAAAAGTCGGCGTACGGCCGAACAAACTGCTCATTTAGTTGCATACAACAGCACATAGGCATTATATCAATGAGTACGAGATATAGAGTGGGGTGTGTCATCTTTTTGGAGGTGATGTAAATCCGTCGGTCGCGAGTCCATGGATGTTGGACTCGTTAAAGATCGCTATCTCTGATTGGAATACCAGGGGATTCGGGTTGTGGGTAACGTGCTCACCAGGCTCAGTGTTTGAACTTCATAGTTAAAAATAGACCGACGTCAAATATATTAATTAATAATAAATAAAAAAAAGTTTAAGAAGAGTAGGTAGATGGTGGTTAACTAAAATTAAGTAGCAGAGATAGTAGCAGGTTCTTCCTCATTCCATAAATTTTGTAATGTTATTTTAATTTTACAATAATTCAATTTGTCGATACTTATGTTCCTTTGACCTTACTTGCACTTAGTTCTTTATATATTTTGTATGTACCATCTTAATATAAAAATGTTCGTTTGTTCATGATGCCCTACATTTATAAGATGAATAATTTTGCATAATTTAACTTTATAACATTTTATACTATGTCTGATGATGGCCCCATAGGCCGAAATTAGTTGCGCTCCGTTGTATTTTTATATTTATTATATTATGGTATCGATTTTGAGTAGTTTTATTCTTATTTTATTACATTATTATTTGATGCCTCTTCGATTTGAATTACACGTTTGTTTGTATAACCCGTTTTATTTGTAGGTTCAGAAAAAGCATTTTAACTACAATCCATGAATAATTAAAGCATTTTTTTTTTTAATAAATATATACTACAAATGTCAAATCTAGCTAGTACGTCACTTATAATGTTTCCAAACAGCTAATTTAGCTAAACAGTTTTTCTAGTACTTAGCATCAAAGATTTCACTTATGATTGTACCACTTGTACTCTCAAAATAAATTGTTATATCAGATTTGCTTCTTGAACATTTTCAGTTCTGATTATGGTCTCCATATAAGATTTTTAGTTGTCTAAATAAACGACTTCTGATCCATTCATAAAAGTCGATTTCATTAATCAAAGCCTCTTCCAATCGACTCACTATTACTTTTGGAGCTTTTAGTTTCTTCCTCTTAGTTTGTAAATCTAAAAAATTGAATAGGTACTTACAATAATATTACTTTCAGTATTTGTATGTAGTTTCTAGAAATTATCCAAATACTTACAAAGAAGATCTTTTTCATAAACTCTTCGAGCGCCCTTAAAGAAATATGGGATTTTGTCTTCTAAGATTTCTAAAGTAGCATTTAATTCCTCTAAAACTCCCACAACTGGAAAATATTTAATTACATTGTTCTTGGCTTGATCCAAGGCCCAATCATTATTAAGAATCCTGTAAGAAAATATATTTCTTATATAATTTTGCAGCTTTTATGTTATAAACCAAACACTACCAGAAATATGTTGTTGGAAACATTGTGTATTATTTCATACGAGTAGGAAATAAGCATTCCTTGCGAGTTGAATACTATATTTTTTCTATGACTATAACACGTTTCTACCCATTTTTAATTAGTTTATATGATTTATAATTTTTTTTTAATTTATGCCAGGGCTCTTCGGCCTTTTGTGGTCAATGTAGGCTTTGTTACTGTTTCCCATCGCCACTTTAGGAACGGCACTGTTAATTGAAACCAAACCGTGAATGGTCGATTCGGAAATCCTATATCTGTTCTAGATGAACATTTAATATGATTTTATTGAAATAATTAGCAAATAACGACCTACTTTGTGTTATCAAATTGAACCAACCACTGAAGTTTATGCTTGTAATATGTATTGGATAATATCAATCGAGTCTAAATATGTAATAACTGGGCTTCAAGTAATGTTAAATCTACTAAACTAAATTAAATTTTTAAAATGAACATCGACATAAAATGGAAACAATGTACAAGCGCCGTGACCGACTCCGGCCATTTTTATCTCATACTCCTAAACTATGAACCACCGCTGTTGCCGATTTTTTTTTTACTCTTAAACTATGATGAACCACCGCTGTTGCCGATTTTTTTTTTTTTTTTTTTTTTTTTCATTGTCATTGCCCTTATAATAAAAATCTGATGTGTCCAACACATGACTTTCCTATCTAGGTATTACAGGCTTTTTCCGGTTATTTTGTACAATCTATTGCAGCATCTCTATAAATGTTTAGAGGATAAACTAAATATATACATTGTCCACATACATCTACCGCGAAACATTTTTCTATAGATATTCATTGAAAATGAAAATACTGAAAAATTTAAATTTAGCACTTTTCCTACAATTTTTCCATTACGGTCCATTTTAAAAAAATCATGTATAAACAAATATTATAGAGATCGATATCGCAAACAACTTTTATTTCAACAATTTTCATAAAAATCAGAATTTTGCACATTTTGTCAAATTTTTCGAATACGGACCATTTCAGGAAATTTTTACATAAAGCAAAAATTATAGATAATAATATTAGAAGTAACTTTTATTTGAACAATTTTTTTCTTCAAACATAAATAACAGATATATTCCATAAAATATTAAAACGGCCTCCCATAAAGTACCCCCCCAGATGTTCCGACTTTGTCCAAAATCTAATCATTTCACGTCAGGCCGAAATAAAACTTAAGTTTAAAATTTAATGTTTTTTTCTTTATCCATTTTTGAGTTTTCTTCAAATTTCGAAATTTACACATTTTCTCAAATATCTCGAATACGGTCCATTTTAGAGAAATTATCTATAGGATAAGAATTATAGAGAATTATATTACAAACAACTTTTGTTTGAACAATTTTTATAGAAAAAAATATTTTTTTACATTTTGTCAAATTTCGCGAATACGGACCATTTTAGGAAAATTTTGTATATAACAAAAATTATAGATAATAAAATAAGAAGTAACTTTCATTTGAAAAATTTTCTTCCCCAAACGTAAATAACAGATATATTCCATAAAATATAAAAATGACCACCTATAAAGTACCCCCCCAGATGTTCCGACTCTGCCCAAAATCTAATCAGCTCATTAGACGTTGGAACAAAGCTTAAGTTTGAAATTTGGTGTTTTTCCGTGTATCGGTTCATGAGTTATGCGTTATACAGACACACACACACACACAGACATCATCGCGAAAATAGTCAAAACGGATTCAGGGGACCTCAAAACGTAAAAATCCGTCGAAAACTCGAGGTCGAAAAAAATCATGATTGCTATACTTTCCTTATATCTGTATACAGATAGGAAAGTAAAAATCATGATTCCTATACTTTCCTTATCTGTATACAGATAGGAAAGTAAAAATAGTTATAGTTTTCGGCTGGCTGTGTTTCATATAATAGCTTCGTTCGCGGTGAAAATCCTGGACCGAATTATTACTAATAGTACCGATTTCGCAGGCGCAGTAGTTAAAAAGCATTCGCGGAACAAAAAGAACTGAACTATTGGTTCTATCCTGCGTTCGCGGTAAAATTATTATTGATTTTGAACCGCTTGTGTTATACCTGGAACATCGAGATATAATAGGGATTGCGCGCGCTGTTAAAATTCAGAATTGATAATGAATCGGGCATGCGCTCAAAGTATGAATTAGTAATTCTGAATCAGTTCAGGATTGTTACCGCGAACAAAGCTATTATTTTTTATTCAAATATGCTCAGATATTAAAAAAATATAGAAAATTAAATCTGAAATATATTATTTCCAATTTTTCTTATAACTGATATGGCTGCGATCTATTAATTGAACAGTACAGTTCATCAAATTTCTAGAGGCTTTCGACGGCTAGACAGAGAAAGCACTACTGAGAGGCATCGGTTGGCGGGGCCGACGGATTTACGCAATGAAAGTACACTCTGCGCATCAAGTATTTCACTATTTTATTCAGACGTAAATGTCAGATGTAAATTTCGCTAAAACATTTCTTTTATTTTCGTTTGTGTTTTTTGCTCATTACAGTTTAATAGAACCTAAGTATGGAGTTTAATAGCAAATTAAGAGGCCGCGTGATTAACAGTCAATCTCGCGAAATAATAGCCAATGTTATAGAGTTTATGAGAAGAGAAGGAAACTTTAATTCACCTTCAATACCATTTAAAAATGTAAATGATCGTGTTGCTGCAGCCACAGGAGTATCTAAAAACACTGTCGTCCGCATTTCTGGAGAGAAAAAAAGAATCGATAACCGTGAGATATCGGAATTTTCATCACCAAGAAAAACCATTAAAAAACCAAAAACAGTTAATGATATAGATGAAGCTGACAAAGGTATTTTAAAAAGAATTATTCTGTTCATGTTAATCTCGGAAAATATTGTTCCAACATTAAAAACAATTCTGACTAAATTTAGAGAAGCTACAGGGTACAAAGGAAGCTATGAAAGTTTAAGAAAAATAATAAAGTCGCTAGGATTTCGTTGGCGGAAAACAAAAACAAACAGAAAAATATTAATGGAAAGGTTTGATATTCAAAAGCTACGTTTAGACTATCTGATTCGTTTAAAAAGTTATCGAGCAGAGGGCCGTCCAATTGTCTACTTAGATGAAACATACATTCATGCCTCCCACACACACCAGAAAGCTTAGAGTGATAATTCAAATGAGGGATTAAAGAAACCAATTAATAAAGGTGATAGACTAATTATTGTCCATGCAGGAGGTGAAATGGGCTTTATTCCGAATGCCCGGTTAATTTTCAAATCTGGAACCAAAAGTGGAGACTACCACGATGAAATGAATTTTAATAATTTTTCTAAATGGTTGAAAGAAAAGCTGTTTCCGAACCTCCCTCCAAGAAGCGTCATTATTGTTGATAATGCTCATTACCATAATGTCCAGGTAAATAAAGCACCAACGTCAACTTCTAAAAAAGCTGACATGCAGGATTGGTTAAGGAATCATAATATTGCTTACGAAGAGGATATGCTCAAAACGCAATTATACAGTTTAGTGCTATTCCATAAGTCACGATTTAAGAGGTATGCAATTGAAGAAATGATAAATGAACATGGTTTTAGTTGTTTGCGTTTGCCACCGTATTATCCCGATCTTAATCCGATCGAATTAGTGTGGGAATCATTGAAACAATATGTAGCTAGTAACAACACTACATTTAAGAGGCAAGACGTACAACTGTTGTGTGAAGACTTTTTTGATACGTTTTCTAAAGAGAAGTGGCAATCTCGTTGTAATAATGCTAAAATGTGGGAATCTAAATTTTATGACAGAGAAGTTACTTTGGATGAGGCAACTGATAGATTTATAATTAACTTAAACAGTGACAGTGAGACTGATTTTGAATCTGATATGGAAACTGCAGAAAGTTTTTCGGAAGACCATTAAAATTATATCTGTACCTAAGATCAAAAAAGTATTATCTATTTTTACAACGAAGATGCACAAGAATCAAATTTTATTTTTTTATTATTAGATAGCTATTTTTGTTTCTGAGTTGTGTTCATTTACAGGCTCAATTTTTTTCCGTTTCTCCTTTTTGATTTTATATGGGGTTTCAAGTTGTTTTTGACTTATTTCGACGTAAATCACAACAACACACTTTTTTAATAAAGCAAACAAGTGTTAAGAGGTATATGTACGTGTAAACTACAATTACAAAAAATTGATATGAAACCCATGAAACCACCAACAAAAATGTAAAGCTAGCTTCCGTACTAGAACATGGTGTCATTCGTCGAGATAATTTATCGTTTTGTTTAATAGATCAAAAAATGTAAATATTCCCCTGTTATTTTTTATAAAATTATAAGAGAAATAATTTTTTTTCTAAATAGTATAGTTTATTATTTTGTAGAAAAACAAAATTTCGAAACAACCGTTATTAATAATAGGTACCATTTTCCTTAATAAGGTAGAAATAAAATATAAACTATTTCCACGATTTACAAAGGCCTACAAAAAAATTATAGGTATTTTCCGCTATCCTATAAAATTTATATTTTCTGACTCAATTTCAAAAGGTTGAAGGAATTCCAAAACACCTTTTATGGCATAATAATTATTTTCAATTCTACGTTCTAAGAAAGTCCAATCAGACCAATTTAATCCCTAAACTATTCCACACTTTTAAAATTTAATTACCTAAAAATATTAAAAACTATTTAAAATAACTTGTTTAGCAGACTGTACAATAGCTATCTTAGTCACACGTAGCGCGTTCTCTGTCTGGGCGTCGAACACCTCTAGAAATTTGATGAACTGTAATTGCTGTTATTTCAGTTTACTTGGGACAAATCAATTTAAGTAATTATTGTTTATTTTAAATCAGTGTAAAAAAAGCAGTAAATTTTTATATTTTTAGATTTTCCTCCTATTCGATTAAAAATGCTCCAATGAAAATTTGATGTGTATCTGGATTTTGGACGACTATTTTACAACAGAAAATGAAGAAAAAAATGTTTAGAAATTGTAGCAGCTTGACTTTTGTGGCCTGGGCTAAAATAGTTGTTTGCAGTGGCGGCCCGTTGTTAAAAACTTTGGGTGTTCTGCAACATTCCACCTCCCCCTGACCAAAAAAGACATTATTTTTTTTATTTTACATTTTTTATTCACCTACTTTTGATACATTACTTCTATTCTGCGGTCCTTTTATCAGCGAACATACCCATACGCGTATTTAAAAAGTCTCTTTTCGTTTATTAACTTATAAACTACATCCATGTCTTTAATATACAATGTAAATACTCGCTGGCAAATTAACACAAACTAATAATCTACAAAATACAATAATAATTCATTTTAATGTATATTTAATCTCGATACTGACAACGCAACGTCATAAAATAGCTAATATCCATGTGGGTGTAGAAAAAAAGTTTTTTGTAGTTACTGAGATTAAATTAATTAAAAAATTAGTGATTCTTGTGAAAAATAATAGGAATCCACTAGATATTCTTGTATATTTTCAAAGAAGGAAAGAAGCTGTAAATTTTAATAAAACTATCTATAACCATAATTATTCAATTATAAATGAAGGGCACAGGTGAAAAGAGATGAATGTCCAAAAATTCAAATTTTAAGCTAATGGCGGGAATATTATGCTAAAATGCTGTAAGAATCCGATAAAATATTGAAACCAATCAAAATAGATGAGAGTAGCCACAGCGAATCTAAATTGTACCGCACAGGGGCAAAAAGATGAACGTCCCGGCGAACTGGGGAAAAAAGATGAATGTCCATAAATATGGCAATCGCGCATTGTTTTGTTTTTCTCTCGATGCTTCTTCCCATTTTATTACGAGCTATTTTACTATTTCAGTAGTTCATGTGCCGTTTAATCGACCACTTGATGTATGCTGTTTTTTTTCTCGTGCCACGTGCAATCGAAATATTTCGCAGTGAGTGACGAAGACGTTGAAGTTGATGGTGCAGTTTTTCCTTTAAGGTCTAAGAAACGGAAATCTCATGGACGTATGAAGAACGTTGCTAAGTTATTAAAACTACGAAGCCATGAAACAGGCCCAAGTTGTAATAATTGTACTAGATTTAAATGTTTTGAAAATGTCACCGAAGGAGGGAGGTTGCAAATAATTAAACAGTTTAATGAACTTAAAGATCATTATGAACAAAATTTGTATCTGGGTGGCTTAATTTCACATGCCCCCGTTAAACGACACCGAAGTAGAAAGAATAATGATGAAGATGTTGAATATCACTCATATTCGTACATATACAAAATTCGTGTTCAACGAGATAATACAGCTATAGTGCCAATATATTATAAAGCTATGCTTTCTATGCATGGAATATCTGCGAAACGGCTTCAGAATATCCAGCAGCAGTTAACCACTTTTGGACATGTTAAACACGATGGGCGAGGTCAACATTCCAATCGAAAAAATCGTCTCCCAGATGAAATATCCACTGCCGTTTTTGACCATATTGCTTCGTTTAAAGGCCGAAAATCACATTACAGTCTCCATGACTCCCAACGTGTATATTTACTGGAAGATCTTAACGTGAAAAAGATGTTCAACATGTTTTTGCAACAAAATCCTGAGAAAAAGGTGTCCTACGAGACTTACAGAACTATATTTGTAACTAAATTCAACATACGTTTTGGCTATCCACAAACGGATACTTGCAGTGCCTTTGATGAGCACAAGGCCAAGAAAATGAGCATCGAAAACGATCCTTTACAAAAAGCGCTTTTATCTCGTTTGGAAACAGAACATAAACTGCATCTTCTAAAAGCTGAAACGTTTTATAAAAGAAAGAGAGCAGCCCGTTTAAATTCTCAAAAAAGTACAGAAAAAGAGGCAATAGCAATTGATTTTCAAAAAAAATTGCCAGTACCCAATATCAGCACTAATGATGTATATTATAAACGCCAACTTTCTTTTTATTATAATACTATAATATTATAAAATATAATATTATAATTACTAGCACATAGTTTATGATAAATTACTCCATTTCCCCACTCGAACCTATGTCGTATAACTCCAAATATTTTTTTCCAGCTATAAAAATAAACCTGTGCACTCAATAATTGGTAACAAAGTAATCTATACTACTAGGTATTGAGAAAAAAATATTTGAGCCAAATATATATACAGACAAGTATTGTAGAAGTCTTCAAATTTTAAAATCCTACTTTCTCAGAAACTCATTTTTGTGACATTCATCTTTTTTCCCCCGTACCCTTCAAATGTTAATCCATAAAAAATGTAAAATTTGTTAGCGCAACAGTTCGACTGAAGCGTTCCCGTTTCAAGGACCAGGGTTCAAATCTCGGCTAATGTCAATTTTTTCTTTTTTTTTTTTAATTTATAATTTCAAATGCTCAGTAAAGACAGTAAACACTTTTATTTTTGAATACATTGTTTATTATTTACAAAATATACTTACATACATCTAGGATCGTGACCACAAAAATACGGAATTGAAAGATCGTAAGGTTGTCCAGTTTTGAAATTACATCCATTTTTTGGGTTTATCAAACATTTATAATAATAATCGCTGTTAAGTTTTTTATCTGATGACCTGAAATTATAGACCATGATGTAAATGTGTAAATAAAAATAACAAGAGATGCATTTTTTATTTATTGTCGTGGACATGATCCCTTTTAAAATTGGTGAATTAAATGGCATTTTGACGTCATGTTTGAAGGTAATTCCAGTTACCAGTAGAAACTGTTTAAATCAGTTGAAGTATCTAAAGGGTATACCTCCACTGTGTCTCTAATGGGTGTTCCAAAAGCAGTTTCCGAATGTTGATAATAAATTTAAAAGATGATCGACTGGTTTCAGCTACTCTGTAAGTTGAAGACAGTCATGTTGGCTTTTTACTGAGGGTTAACTCTTGTGAACGACGTTAAATAATCATTTGTTAAATTATCAGCCACACTTTGGCAAACGGCCTCAATATTATCAACCGAACGATCTGGACGTTCATGTTCTAGGGTTTTGATATCTTGCACAGATCCTGTAGTTTGAAATTTCTATACCTACTATGTTATAAATAGTTTTTTCTTTTGAGGAACTATTTTTTACAGCAAAGTAATCACGAATTTCACGATATGTGGCTCTTAAACACAACCCATTTTCAAAATAATTAAGTTTCAACAATATAAACTAAACAAAAAAATGATCCCACGAAAAAAGTTTACGAAAGGAAAAGTAGAAAAAACATTCGGAAACTCTTATTTGGAATACCCTGTATTGAAATTTGTGATTCATTATAAACTATAAAATTTAGATTTTGGGATATTTTGAATATATTTCAGATATTATTTTTTTTTAACCGCTCTGTAAGATTCGTTCTAATTGGTTACTGCCCAATTAAAACTTTCTAACTTGACATGAAGTCCCTACAGGATAACTGGAGAGTTTTTAAAACATCTTCGATAGCGCCTGGTAGTAATCACTGGTAAGACAATTTTTACCCGTATTACGGATACTCTGTGCAAATGTTTAAGTTTTTTTTAAGGGGTTACCGATAAACTGTATTAATTTATAAAATCGAATACCTACTTTAATAAACCAATGTGAAAAAATCGTAGGTATATTTATACTTTTAATAGTCTAATTTAATGAATAAGTGTTTGTTACTTTGCCAGACAAAACATGTGTACAATCTGTCTGTTATCTGAGGTTGTTTGATTTTGAAACAATAGCTTTAGACGTCAAGATTTTGTAAATAAAATAGTCCGTATTTCAAAATAACATACCATAAAGAATGGAATTAAGTTCTACTATTCAAAACCCGCTTGAGATCTGTATTCAAAAGCTATTTGTTTTTAAAATTGGGTTTTATAAAACACAAATCTTTTTTAAATTCAAACATTAAACATTATTATTTTTATAGGACATTCCTTATACGCGACTTAGCGTCTAGTAATTTTACGGAAGAATTATTAGAAAACGTCTCTAATCTTTATGAATAACTGCAGTAACGACGGTTTATAACACTTTCTAACAATAATAAATACAACATTAATCGTAAATTTTATTTGTTGAATAAAATGTTTATTCGGACCAGTGTGCGGATGTCAAATTTGATTAGATTTTTCTGTGTTTAGTGAGAAATTGAAGTACCTGTAGGTATATTTCTATTACTTTTATTAAACATAGATATACAGTGTGGAACAGCCAAATGTATTAAATTCGGTAATAAATAAATGGGGGCGTGTTCGGAAAAACGCTCGGACAAGTCGATTGGTATTTTTAGTTTCGCATTTTTTTTAACAAAAACTTTTTATACAGGGTGTGTCATGTAACAATGGCCAATACCAACTTTCTTATTTTAAATCCAACACTCTGTATATTTTTTAATTTTTGGATTCTTCAGAAAATTCAAGACCTTTTATGTACTATGGCCTATACCTATTAAATGTTTTCCGATTTATTGCAAAAATTAACATTAACAAAATAAAATTGTTTGATTACAGAAATTCGCTACAACAACTAAATACTTATTTCCCATTTAGGTCTTGATAATGAGAAAGTAAGCAAAAACTATTTCAGCGTTCCTTTTAAAACGCTTGACCTTAGCAAATTGTTATCTGACTGCATGACGGTAGTTGTCAGTGTTATAGTTGTTTGAATTTCCTTAACTGCATATCAGAAAAATGGTTCATTTAACAGAAATGCACAAAATAACAATTCCAGAGATGATTGGTAATGGAGAAAACACAAGGACAGAAATGGAAGTTGCTCGCTTATTTCATGAAAAATTCCCAAATTTGTCGTGTATATCCCAAGGGACAATTAGTAAAATAGATAAGCAGTTTCGTGAGCTTTTACATGTAAGGCAGATAAAAAACTAATAACTAATGATACCAAATTGTATATTATGCTTGAGATTCAGGAAAACCCACTTCTAGTCAACAAGCAGCTTCAATGTTCGATATTAGCCATTCATCGATTATTCGAACATTAAAAGAAAATAAAATGCATCTCTATAAAATAATAGCAACTCATGGAAGACGATTTTGATAGGAGAACGCAATTTTGTGAATAAATGATGGCAATGTTAGCTAATATGGTGATCCAATTAGAACATGTTTTGTTTTCTAATGAGTGTACCTTTTACACTTCACAGTTATGCTAATCGTCAAAATTGCCACTATTGATCTAGGTAAAATCCGCACTGGATGAGAGAACATACGCAATACCCTGAAAAGGTTAATGTTTGGGAGGAATTGTTGGCGATCATATTATAGATTCCTTTTTTATTGATTGCAACTTGAATGGCGATAGTTATTTAGCACTGCTCCAAAATAATGTTGTGCCAACTTAAACGAACTTATATCCCGATCCAGCAAATCCGCAAGTTCCAGCGAATGTGATATGGTTTCAGCAAGATGGAGCACCGCTTCATTACCAAATCAATGTCCGGCAGTACATCAATCGAGTATTTCCAAATCGGTGGATAGGGAGGCGAAGATCGATGGAATGGCCAGCACGATCCCCTGATCTGACATCATTAGACTTTTTCTTAGGGGGATATGTTAAAAGTATTATATACAAAACTAAACCTCTCGATCTAGCTGACTTAAGAAGACGACTAACGCTTGCGATTAGATCGGTCACATCTGAGATGTTGAGTAACGTTAGAAGACATTTTTATTTCAGCCAATAGGTTCGCAGCGAGCATTTTGAACATCTACATTGAGACGTGTTTTTTTTGTTACATTATCAAGAAATAAACAGTATTACTTATTAGATTTTGAGTGTGTTATAACGAATTTCTATGACCAATTAATTTTATTTTATTAATGTTTATTTTTGGAATAAATCGGAAATCATAATGTTTCCGAAACAGTTAGAAGAATCCAAAAATTGAAAAATATACAGGGTATTGCATTTATAATAAGAAAGCTGGTCTTGGCCACTGTTACATGACACACCCTGTATAAAAAGTGTTTGTTAAAAAAAATGTGCAACTAAAAATACCAATCAACGTGTCCGAGCGTTTTTCCGAACACGCCCCATTTATTTATTACCGAATTTATTCCATTTGGCTGTTCCACACTGTATGTATATATTAAAGAAATGTCATATTCGTTGTTAGTTTTATCAAACCATTCTAGTTAATGTTGTACTTTTTCCTTGAAACATGTTGAATGAAGGGGAGAGAAATATTACACCAAATAAAATCCTTTTAGGGGAATAAGTAAATAATAAATGAGTATTTTTATTTTAAAATGTATTTTAGGAAACCTTATAATTACAAAAAATGTCATTAAAGTAATAAAGTTTTAAAGAAAGTACGATATGTTAGGCTACCCGAAAATGTGATGCAAAATGCACAGAAGGTAATTTAATGTTATTATTGATTAACTAATAGTATAAATTATTCTTGTATTGGAAATTTATAAACGGGTTCTTAAATTTGATGATTTTAAGGTCAACACACCTGCAATTTTATAATATGATTGGTATTTTTTATAATTCACGTTAGTATTATTCTTATCAATTGACTTAATCAACCACCCACAATATTATTTTAATGATATATATTGAATAGTAACCTTTCTCTCTGCTCTGGGAACCATTAAAAGTATTTTGTTAGTGTTTCTTTTTCTCTTTTTTATAGTTCAACAATGTAACTAAATAAATATAATAGTATATTACATACCGAGCCGGGAAATACTTCGTTATAGCCGAGCGTCTAGAAAGATTACCAAGGTGTGAAGCACATATGTAAGCTAAAGACGCGAGGCTAGAATGAGTTCCCCGAGGTATGTACCTATACGATTTTACTCACAATCTGCTATTATAGCTATTTATGAAACCTGTTGCCTTATTTTATGTAACAAGTGAATATTTGCGGGACGAGCAGATCGAGGTCCCGCGACATGAACGATTTTGTATGGACAGTCGCCTAAAAAATATGTTTTACAAATAGAATTGGTACCTTGAAATAATTCTATCTACTGGATGTCGAATCAGATTGATATACGTTGGAAATTGTTTATCAAACGATGTGAAATCGATAAAAAATACATGTCGGTCTACGCTTAATGGCACAGCTTCTTTTTTCATCAGTCCATATATTTCATCAACCAAGTTTTCCTAAAAATTAAACTATATAATAGACAAACACACTGGCAAATGACCCTGCATTTTCAATATGGAAAATATGGCTTTTTATCGAATCTGCTGAATTTTATTGTGTTGCAGTTTCTGACCTCTTAATTAAAAGAGGCAAAACAATTCTCATATGACTAGTTTTTGATTTTGAGATAGTTATTGTGGATTCTCATAATAATTTTGAGAAATACTTTAATAAGTAAACGGTATTATTTTACTGATATTCTTAAATACCGTGTGTCTTACTTATATTATTCCACATTTTGAGGACTAGTATGTCGTCCGAACTAATTAAGATAAGATATGAAATTGAAGAAATTAAATTCTAACTTCCGCGTAGAAAAAACCAAAATGGCGCCATTATAAAGTTTATAATCTAATTTTCTTTAAATTCTTGTGTATTAATAAATTTTTGAAAAGAATCCATCCTTTATCCATATATAACGATGTGCTCAGTTTCAATTTTTTTTTCCGAAAATTACTACGAAATTAGATTGAAAATGTTTACACATTTAAATCTTAAATGAAATTTATTAGAGGAGGCTATGAGCAGTTTACTGTCAGTTATTTATTTTATTTAACTGTCAAAGTTTTAGTTATATTGAAGATTTAAGTAGGTGCACGATACACCCACCTAAAGATAGAAATCCAAAAAATTAAAGCCTTACAAAATACAAAGCCACTAAAAATTTTACCCAAGGGACATTGAAAGATTTATGTACATTTTCTTCAGATACTAAATTAGTAATATAATGAAAGAAAAGTGTAGTGAGAAAAATCGATTGAGATCCGAAAAACTAAAATGCAACTTTGGAAATATAAAAATGAAAAATCCCCAATTCCCCCTACGAAATTATGAAAATTACATCCTCATACCCCGAAAAGTGAAAACAAATTAAAGAAAAATTGAAAAAACCTTAGATTAAAGAGACCGAAGATGTAACATTGCACACTGCGCATGTTGTCTATTTTAAGCCAAAGTAACAAACCAATTGAAAATCATTGTTGCACGACGCCACCCGAATTGCTCCGATTTCCATTCAGCGATCACACCTCCACCTGAGTTTAATCACCATTGACAGCTGTTTTTTGATTTATTTGTTGGTATTTTAGCAATTTAAAGTGTTCTATAGTTATTCAATTTCAAGTTCAAAATGTCACGATGTATCTTGAAAAATTGTATGTACTTATAATACAAGTACTACTGTTATGAATATATTCGTTTTCAGCGGTAAATATTTATTAACGTTTTGACATAAAGCGCCATGATTCTCTGGGCTGAATACTTCAGATCCGCATTAAGGGGTTTCAATAAATATTAAGCATCACAAACTCAGATTTCATATTACTTACATAAATTTACAAAAGGGTAAAATTTTGAACATTTAATTTAAATAAATAGTAAATAGGCATTATTGCTAACGAAATTTTGTATTTAAAAAGTAGTTTTATAAGAATGTTTTCTAAAGGTAGTTTTTAGCCCTTTTTGGTAGATAAATAAGAGGTAAAGAATCATAGTTGCTAGCTAAATTTTATTTTTATAAGGTATTTTTATAAGAATATTAGATGAAATACAGGATGACCTACTTAAAATTTCAAGGTTCATCTTATTTGCGGTCAAATCGAAAGTGACATTGAATTTTCAGTCTTAAAACAAAGTAATCTAGTACAAGCAAAAAAAAAATACTAAAGTTACAGGAGTTAGGTCCGATTCCACCGTTGTGTTAAACGGAGATTAAAATGACAGTGTTAATGTAAAAATATCATTACATTACAAACCCCTAAACAACTCGAACATAATTTTCGTTTACTAAAAAAAATCCAAAATTTAGCAATATTTATTTATTATACAAGCGAATGCGATTTCAAAGATAACTGGATCAAAAAATCAGAATCTCTAAATTTTGGAGCTAAATGCTCAGATAAAAGCAAGCGACCGATAGGGGTTACAAAAATAATCGATTTATCGATAATTCTGATATTTTTTAATGAAAATCTATTTATCCGCTGTTTTTAATAAATTATTTTCGTTTTTTTTTTAAGATAATGTATTAATCGATTTTAAAGAAATACAAAAAAAGTAGATTTATTCAAAATAATCGATTTATCGTTTAATCGGTTTTTTAATTATTTGATTATTTTCGATTTTTCAAAGATATTATATGAAAATAATCGATTGAATATAATCGGTTATTTTACATAATCGATATTTTGGTTATTTTTTTAAAATTATCGATTTATTGGATAATCAGCTTTTTAATAATCAATTATTTTCGATAATCGAATAATCAATTTCAAAGGAAATATGAAAAAAAGATTATTAGAAAATAATAGATAATTCGTTTTATTTTTTGGAAAATCGATTTATCATAGAATCGGCTTCTTAATTAATTGGTTATTTTCGATTAGGCGATTATTTTGGAATTATTGATTATTTTTGATATTTCAAAGATAATCGAATTATCGATTTTAAAGGAAATACAATAAAAATAGATTATTGATAATAATAGATTGATCGAAACTAATCGATTATTTAAAATAATCGATCATTCTGTTTTTTTTTTAAATCGATTTGTCAGTTAATCGACTTTTTAATTAATCGAATATTTTTGAAATACAATAAAATAGATTATTGGTAATAATCGATATATCATAGAATCGGCTTCTTAATTAATTGATTATTTTCGATTAGGCGATTATTTTGGAATTATCGATTATTTTCGGTATTTCAAAGATAATCGAATTAACGATTTTAAAGGAAATACAATAAAAATAGATTATTGATAATAATCGATTGATCGAAAATAATTAATTATTTAAAATAATCGATCATTCTGTTTTCTTTTTTAATCGATTTATCAGTTAATCGACTTTTTAATTAATTGATTATTTTTGATTAATCGATTATTTTCGATTTTTCAAAGATTATCGAATAATCTGTTTCCATGAACGAAAAAAAATGGTTTATTTGAAAATAATCGATTATTTAAAATAAACGATAATTCTATTTATATTATATTTTGTAAACACTGATTTATCGGTTAATTGGCTTTTTAATTAATCGATTATTTTTGATTTTTCAAAGATAATCAAGTAGTCGATTTTAAAGGAAATGACAAAAAATATATCGTTTGAAAATAATCTATTGATCGAAAATAATCGATTATTTTCAATTATCGATAATTTATTTCGATAATCACTCATCCCTAGCGACCAAATGACTTTTAATAGATTTAAATTTTAAAATGTTATCTGGTTTCAGACATATGCATTTCTAGAGTTTTATGTGACTCATCCTTTATAATAATTAATATTCTTAAAGAAAGAAGCCTTAATATACTTTTTCTGAGGTTACAATACAAAACAGCATTTTCTCATTTTGACTAATTTTTAATAATATGTAATAGCCGTAGAAAAAATATAATGTTCAACTCATAAGGGTAGATTTGCAGTATTAGCCTGCGCACATGCTATTTTTATAATACTCGTAGACAATGAGTATCATTTTTTGCTCTATTAACAATATATTCTATTTCAACATTTTACTGTAATCTCTTGCAGAAAAGTCCGTAGTAAATAAACGCTAACGAAATATTCTATAAAAGGTCTTCTCTTTACATAAAATGTCGTGGCATCTGTTTGATATTAAAAAATCACGATAATTTGATTTCATAATACAAAATTCGATTAAACACCTTTTAAATAAACCTAATAGTTCATTAAAATGCTAATAAACAAAGTCCGGTCCCTGTCACAGAGTTCGGATCGCCGCGTGTCGCCGCCCAGTTCCCCCACTCCGTTAACCCTTCTTTAGAAATTGACAACATTTGCGCAGGTTTAAAACCGGTGTATGTTATATCTCTGGTCTCTTTTATCTAAGGAAAAAACTGACAAAGGATACATTTCACTTAAACGGAAGTTACTCTCGAGAATTTCATAAAGAAGATAGATTCTCCCAAACTTAACGTGTGGTGGTCGAAAATGTATGGACCTTTCTTTTACGCAGTATATGGAACTAACTACACTGATATGTTGGAACAATTTTTTTATCCACAATTAGAACAGAAAGCTCTACTAAACGATAACACCTATTTTCAACAAGCTGGTGCTCCTACTCATTATTCCTTAATTGCAAGAGAGTCGGTGTCAAATAGATTTGGCAATTATTTGGATAGGAAGACGAGGTCCAATAGAATGGACAGCTGATTTACCGGATTTGCATGAATTCGACACCATAACCAAACCCATAACTTCTAAAATGTAATTAAGAGTTTTTAAAAATTTATTGGTTCGTTTTAATAAATGGGTACATGAAGAAGGGAAACATTTACAAGATTTTAATTTAATTTTTTATTCCTTATTTGTTATTGTTCTTTTGCTGGAGAGACTAGCCACGAGATTAGTGTGCATCCACGTTCTCGCAACAGTTAAGCTCTCCGGCCACGTCGTGGATGGGTGACAGCAGAGAAGAGACTTTCCACCATGGGCCGTGCCACCATGTGACTTAGCTGACTAGCGTATAACTATCGACGACATGTAATGAATGACGGCGAATGAGTGAGTGAATTAATGAATGGGAAAGTAGTAAGACATTTTACCGCAGCCCATACAGCACAAACACATTTCAGAAATATTTCACAAATATTTGTAATGTATTAATATTACGAAACATCCCAGAAACATTTCTGAAAAGTGCCTGAAACGTAAAAATGTCCTCTAAATATAATATTTCACAGTAATATTTCTGAAATAAAAATTTGAAATACTTTTAGAAATATTAAATAGTAATATTTCAGAAATCTATTCTAGCTTTTTTTTCTAAAATATTATTAGACTAAAAAAAAAAAGACATTTATATACATTTGTATACATGTTTATTTAAAATACACAAAACTCAAACATTGATTCTTAAACAAACAAATAATTAATTTTTGAACATTATTTCATAAAATATAAAAGCAAATCGCTTAATTTCCACAAATTCCTTTAAATGCACTTATCTGAAACAAATAGTTTTTTTTTTAATAAATACTCCAAATGAAGAAACATTTATGATTATTACAATCTGATAATTAAGATTAGCAATTTTATTCTAATCTAATTTATCAAGGGACGAAAAACTTCATAAACTAATATTCTACTTTCTATATAGTATACCTTTTAGAGTCTAATTATTTACACTACCATTAACGTATAACACTTAACTGCACTATACTCTGCTTTAACATCACTGAACTAACTCAAAAGGCTTGGTTTTCTCGAGTCTTCTTATTAGATTGACATTGTTGAGCTGGATAATCTCAAGGTTTCCATGTTGGATCAGTCGCTGTTGGTGATTACTGGTAAATTTTTGTATTGTATTTTCAACACTCTCCACTTTAAGGTCCCTATGAAGATCAGTATTGTGGCAGTATATACCAGGGTGCATCGACTATGTTCTTTAATACTTTATTCTGGAAATGTTGAATAACTTGGATGGTACTTTTACTGGCACATCCCCAAAGCTGGCAAATTGCTTCATTTCCACGAATTCCTTTAAATGCACTAATCTGAAACAAATTATAGATAATTAAAATGGATTTATACAAATACTCATGCCAAAATAAAACATGAAGCTCTGCTTTTCAATCGACTGTAGAACTAATAAAACTGGTATAGGACTCACCAATTTTTAATAAAGACATTCTTCTTCCCATTTAACAATAGCACAACGCATAAATAAACTAAAAAAAGGAAATGGCAAAAACCGACAACTCCAATCTATAATTATTTAAAATATAGGGTTGTCTCTGGCTGGTAGGTTGGACAAAAAATAAAATAACTACATATCCTATATTCTTCTACTTCTTCTTACAAATCAGAAATTCTTCATTAAGTGTTGGTCTTTTACAACATAACACGTTTAGAAACCTTCTGTGTAACATGTATACGATGTTTCAGAAACATTTTCAGTGAAATATTTAACTAAAATATTTCAGAAACGTGTGCTTGAAATTTTATATATTTGAAACGTTTGAAATATTTCTGAAACACTTCTGAAATAATGTGTGCTGTATGGGAGGCTGCAGTGCCTACTTATAAATAGATTAGGGTGATAGTAAGGGAGTCCGAAGGCTGTAAATATAAAAAAATATTCTTCTATAATTTGAAGCAACTATATTTTTCTTAACTCGTTTTAGAAAAATAATTGTTTGCAACCAAATTTAATTATGCAAACATTCCATTTCGATCTAATTTCGTAGCCATTTTCAGAAGATTTTAAAACTAATCAATCATACCGTTATATAGATTAAGGATGGAGAGGCTAGCCGCGAGACTTCTTTCTCGCTTCAGTTAAGCCGTAATGACGTTATAATGACGCGTGGTTGCTAGCTGGGTTGTTCTTGTATTACATTAGTAACGTGGTACTTTTTTAGTAGTCTTAAAGAAAGAAAAATAAGCTTTTCTCTGATATATCACTCGATCTTAGTTGCCATTTAAAAAAATTCAACATGGCGGTGGTACGCTAACCGCTGACATGTTCTCTAAAAAATGCAGAATACAATCCCATTCATCACCCTACAATTTCATAATTATACATTAATTCGGTTCAAAGAAAATACATTGTTGCCAGACTTTTTTTGCTACCCTATATGCGGTAGTACGACTATTATGCTAAGGGTAGGTCTAAGTAAGTTTTATGAACTTCACATATTATGACATTTTGGAACAGCAAGAATGCATGACTTGATTCGCTTTAAAACGCCTCTATATACAGGGTGTCCCGAAATTAGACGGTCATATTTTAACACCGTAATCTACATCCTAAAATAGGAATAAAAGTTCATATAAACGTAGGCCCGAAAACGTTTCGTTTTCGAGATATAGGGTGTTACAAGTGAAGTCCTGATGGCACATTTTTGTAAATATTTTTTAAAATTTCTTTAGTCACCCGTTTTCCAAAGTAAAAAAAAATAAAATTTCTGATTTCACAGGCCTACTAATTATTTTTTACACTTTCGAATAAGATAACATAACATATGAAATTTTCAAATGCTTTTTTCTTGAAAATAGTGCGTCCTAGCGAGATGCAACAAAAGTAGCTTTATTATTTTTGGTTTTCCAAATTTTATAGTCAAAAATGTTAAAAACTGTCAACAAAAAAAAACTTAGGACAATTTTACCCTAAGCCCCCCTAATTTACCCACCTATGAAGATAATTTATTTTAGGACGTAGATTATGCTGTTAAAATATGACCGTCTGTATATTTGGTAGGTACTTTGGAAGAAGTAAAGAAAATATTTTGCACACCCTATGCAAGGTTAATTTCGACTTTAAAGTCGAAATAAAAAATACACGGTGGCCCTTCTATGCCCTCATATCTTATATAATTACACTGTGGTTTTAATTAAATAAATTAAATACCTTACACCGACCATTTTTGCGGATAGAAAATTTTGGGTGTTGAATAAATAAATAACATCGCGCTCTGATAAATTGTGAGTATATTGAACCATAAACATTTTAAATTATTGTGATGTCGAAATAAAAAAATGGTTATTCAATAAACATTTCTTTTATAGAAACACAAAGTGGAATGAATACATAATAATAGATTAGAGAAGTGTCTTGGCTTGGGGGCATCATATATCATTTCAAGTCGAATCTGAGTTCTGAATTAATGTTTCATTATATTCAAGGTTACCTATATTTGATTTATTAAATGTACAAAATATTAATCAAAGATATATTTTTTATAATATTTTATACTCACTTGTTGACCATTTGACAAACGCCTCTTATTACCACCTATTAATCTTACATGTCTATAATTATTAAAGCCTTGCAATTTTTGTAACAACAAAATCAAAATCTCAGACCCACACTTTGGCACATGATTCAAAAACAACAAATGCCTATTGACATTATCCATTCTTCCTAGTTGCGCTAAAGATTTTGTCACATGTTTCGTTTGCGGCAAAAACTGCACACCCTGTACTGATCTATGCGTAGTTTTTTCAACATTTTCTTCATCTTCTTTCAAAATTAAGGAACCACTTAACAGAACAGTGAAAAAAATTACTATGCCTAAAAATTGCAGTTTAGTTTGCAAGCGCATTACTAAGGTTGTTCACCGTAAACATTTAAACACATACTAAAATTTAAAATTCAAATTTCAAAAGGTGAAAGGTAACTTCTACTGAAGATGATCACGAATAAAAAGATTAGTACCTTGTATCATCGTACTTTCAATTGAAACGCGCGTTACTGATCAAAAATGTTTTAACATTTTCAGCGAAAGTAGGTGGAACTATCGTATTTTATGTAATATGAGAGCAGGATGGACTGCGCTTTTAGGAATGCAAGGCAATTCAGTTTGGCTGGTAAAAACAGTGATGGATGATTCGTGATGAATAAAAAGATTTACTGACCTTGTTCTCTATGGAAATACTTTATTATAGTGGCCGAAAGGTAAAAGGGCATAAGTCAGTTCTTTGTTATATATCTTTGGTCGAATGGTAAAAGCGTAAAATTTATTTTGTCACTTTTCAGGAGAAACTGTTGAAATTATGAAATTCTCAAACTTAATTGAGCATAATTTTAAATATTGGTCATAATTAATAACTTTGACATGTTAGGTATTATTACACAATTCAAAAATTTACTTATATGCCCTTTAACGTTTCGATAACATTATCGAAGGTGTACATGAATTAATCATAATAATAGTAGGCACATCAGTTTCTTTGTTTGTTCATTGAAACAATGAAAACTGACATTTTCTGACGTGCGCGTTTGTCCGGAGAAGCGAAAATCTAAATTTTATAACCGATTGAAATTCTTGACATCATGGCGTATCAGTTATCCATAAAATTGTATGTTTAGACTGAAAAAAATATTTTCAATTTGTTAAGCCTCTGTAGAGTCATCACAGCACGTCCGTTTCAAACTAGAGATCGTTGGTAATGATAAAAAAAAAAGTGAAATGGTTATTTTCGTAACATGTTACATACAAGATTTTTTCTAATTTTGACTTGAATCACCATCATTCTTTTGTAGGTACTTCCAATCCAATACTTCAGAAAATTGTTGTTTTTGATTGCCCTACGTTTTTTTTTTTTTTTTCAATAGTAATAATAAAAATAAGGGACATTTTTGACATTACCCGCGGGAAATTTAAAAAAAAATCTTTTTTATCTGTTATATCCTTAAAGGAGTAAGTCAAAATTTTACCCTCAACATTTCTGGGCGGTTTTCAATGACGGTGTGTTTATTAATTAAAAAATAAAACGCAATTTACAGCTTTTATTTTTATGTTTTCTTTTTTGTTGTTAAACGTAATGTCAAATATGAAATGTCACTATTCATTGCCTCTTTTCGATTTTTGGTTTTTTTAATTTTTCGATCTTTCTATTTAAAAACCAAAAAAATGGCATTTTCATTTATTTTCATTTCGTAACTGGTGACAATCAACTTTTCGTTATCAGTAGCAGTGGCGGCTCGTGATAATTTAAAATGGGGATTTAATTTTTTGCAATAATTTTAGCTTTTGTAAAACTTTGTACAATAATGGGTTTTGTTCAAATTTCGCCCGGTAGAACTGTTTAAAACTTTATTTACACTACATCACACTATAAGTATAAACAATAGTATTAAGTACATTCAAATTCAAAACCCCGAACAAAATACAAAAATCGGTTATTTTAGATTAATCGGATATTTTCGATTTTTTAGAGATTATATATTCAATTTTGTTTAATCGATTACAATATTATACAGTTTTCAAACACTACAACTATTAAGGACCGATTCCACCGTTGTGTTAAACGGAGATTAAAATGTAAAATGTCACTTTAAACTACTAGTCGAAAATAACTGATTATTTATTTTGATGATCGCCCGGCCCTAACGTTTTTAGCAATCCATTTTGGCAACAAAATTATTTAAATAGGAAGTTTTATTTGAGTAATTGGATTGTTTTTATTAATTTATAGAAATCTACCAAAAGAAAATTGTCTACTAAAACTAGCCAAAATAGCTGAAAACCTACCAAAAAAGCAGAAATCTACCAAATATGGCAACGTTGAATTAAAGATTCCCAGTCAGAGTGACCTTGACCAAGTCCAATAACTAATCGTTGGACCAAGCGAAGTTAACTGTCGTGACGTAATCTACGTGCGATGCACAAAATGATGCTAATAATAGCGTGGTTTCAAGCAGGCACACTGCTGTTTCACGGATTTATTAACCTGTCTTTTTAACTTTCATTCTCTCGCATTCACTAGACATATTGAACCGACAGACGCGATCGGCCTGAGCGCAGTAGGGTACCAAAAAAAGTAGAGATTAATACTTACGAAAATAATAAATATATTAAAGTGAATTTATATTATTAAGTTAATTATATGTGATTTTAAAATAATGTTCTCTTATGAAATTTAACTGGGTGTTCACTGCACAAATGAGCCAATGGAGAAACCGCCCCTGATCAGTTGCATAATGTTCTACTTTATGCAACTTTATAAGTCAAAATTAGAAAATAGTAGTTTGTGCAACTAGAGTGAATATGATGGCCATATCGCGAGAAGACGAAGTTTAATCATGACGCACATTGTAGCCGTGTGTTAATCTAGGAGGATTTAATTCAATTATTTTTTAAATTTAAAGAGATAATACTGTACTTTAATAGTTAAATACCTCAAAAATATTAATTTGTCATAAAAACATTTAGAAAAGAAATTGGAGCCAAAAAAAAAACTAGAATGAAGAAATATAATGCTTGGCATTCTATATGATACTTTTTACAGTTTAACAGCCCCCCGCCCCCTTATAACGCCTCATTTTTATTTTTCAGAATCAATAGGCTTCATCCGCTTTCAAAGCTTGATTTTCCTGAAGATTTCATGTTGATATCGCTTTTGGTGTTTGATTTCTATTTTTTAATATTTCAACCCTCCTTAAGGGTTAACCCTCCATTTTGTTTACAATTTTTTTTTAAATCGTAGGCTTTGTCCCCATATGGAGCTTGACTTTTTGCTAAAAATGTCAAGTCGATATTGTTTTTTGAGTTAGGATTTTTTAAATATTTCAACCCCCTATTTTAATTCAGATTTTTTCATAATCAATAGGCTTCATCTTCTTATAGAGCTTGATTTTTACTAAAAATTTCATAGTGGTATCGCTTTTCGATTTTGATTTTTTTTTTAATTTCAACCCCCCTTAACCCTCCATTTTTATTCAATTTTTTTTTAGAATCAATAGGCTGCATTGCCTTGTAGAGCTTGATTTTTGCTAAAAAGTTCATGTTGATATCGCTTTTCATTTTTTATTTATGACTTTTTTAATGTCAACCCCCACCCCCATTTTAATTCTGATTTTTTAAAATCAATAGGCTTCGTCCCCTTGTAGAGCTTGATTTTTACTAAAAATTTCGTATGGATATCGCATTTCCTTTATTTTGATTTGTTTTTTTTTTTTTAATTTAACCCAAGTTGATATCATTTTTAGTTTTTAAGTTTTTTGAGTTTTTTACTATTTTTACCACCTTTAACCCCCTATTTCTGTTCAGATTTATTTCAAAATCAATTGGCTTCGTTCCCTTATATAGCTTGATTTTTCCTGAAATTTTCAAATTGATCTTTTTTCGTTTTTGACTTATCGTGCGGACAAAAAACGTGACATCGGACGGATGAAGCACATGCATAATACTCTTCACAGTTTACTGTGTGAAGAGTATAATAAGCGATCTCTTATAATAGTTATTTATGTATCAAGGGCGTAAAACAGGCGTTTATGGACCGCAACGTAAGGTCCATAAACGCTGTTTACGCCCGAAATGCATACAAAATTTTATGCACGACTCTTTTAATGATAATTAACAAATAATTTTATTTACGACCGTTTTAATGATCGTTTATTATATAATTTGTGCCTCGAAGGAAAACTGTCAACATACAAATTATGCAAATTAAAAGAAAAAGATGTTTTATTAGTTAGGTTAGTAAAAATACCTAAATATTGTGACAATAAATGGAGTCCAAAAAGTACTTAAACAACATTAAATCTGCTCTACTGAAATGTTGACTAGAATAACAGTGCAGTTTACCTCCGAGCCACAGATATATTTTTTTATATTTTTCATTTTATTTAGTTATTATACAGCTTGCTATTTATATATTGTACATGTTGCACTCCTGAGGAGTAATAAATGTTACCCACCAAGTTTGTTTATTTTATGCTTAAAAGTTTTTCCAGTGGCGTGTCGTACAATTCTAAATATTAACTTATTTACTATTATTTACTGATGAGTCTACTTTCCATAATAACGGATTTGTGCATAGACATAATTTTCATTATTACACCACCGAAAATAAACATGAATTTCGAACTGTAGATCGACAAAACAAACGTTTATGATGGAATGATAGAAAGACATTTGGTGAGGCTTTATTTTTTTTGATAGCCACTTAAATGGAATTTTTTTTTAAATATTTTAACAAAGATTTCGAGAACTTTCTTTTGGATATTAGACGAAAAATATGGCTGCAGCCAGATGGTGCTCCCGCCGATTTTTCGCATAATATCAGGATATTTTTAAAGCAAACATTTCCTGAAAAATTGATAGGAAGAAGAGGCCGTACTAATTATCCCTCTAGATCAGCCGACTTACCAATCTAGATTTTTCTTATGGGGATATGTTAAAAATGTAATTGATCACACTCAGCCGAACATATGAAAACACGCATTTGTGATGCGTTTGCTATTAATTTAGAGATTTTAAGTAACGTAAAAAATAATTTTGAAAAGCGAATCAGAATTATGCATTGACATCATTTTGAACATTTATTGTAAATTTTAAATTTGACAAATTTTGAAATAAATGTTAATTAATAGCTTTCTTAAAATAAAACTACTAGATTAATTTGTAGCCGCCGTTGAGTTGTATATTTGTGCCAAAGGAATTTTTAATATCGTTTGTAGTTTACCCTCCAGGCTCCATCCCGTTGAGCTTATCGCACCTTGTATATATATTTTTCTTGTCTTATTTATTGTTCCTCATTTATTTTAATTTTTACGCTTTGAACTTGCTTTATACCTAAAATAACACAAAAGTTTATTGTTTTATTTCCAACATGTAATGCCTCCGGTTAAATAGCATTGGTGTCAGAATGGAACACAGATTCCTGCGACGTTACGAGTTCTCTCTTTATACCGAATCTAAGTTCTATATTGTGATGTGACGGGAATATATTCATTATAGTGCAGTATTTCAAAAAGTATATTTTTTGTAAATGAAACACAATAATTGCATTTTTAACACTTTATTACTCGTTCTAAGAACATGTATAAAATTGAAATATCCTATAAAATCGGTGAGTAAACTTAACACAATATAAAGCAAATTGTAAACATATCACATGCATTTTTTTGTAGATTTTTTTATTTTGTACTTTTAAAAACTAATCTAAATAAACCATTCGTTATACAATACTCTAGAACTACCCTCCATTATTTGCCGTTGTTTGTTACTGGTATCAACTAAAGAATATTTTATTTGTGCATAGAAGTAAATTAAGTTTAAACAAAGTAAATGGGTCATTTCCAGAATCATACGTTAAGGTGTAAAATTTGTATAATTTGATTTTATTATTTTAAGTCTATTCATTTCACCACATATCTTGTTTGATAAAACACCACTATCTTTAAATGGCTAATATGCTTTATATAGATGATCGACAAACTAAAATTTCCCAGTGTCAGAAAATTTGAAATTGTGTACAGTAAAGTGATTTGGTGGTGGCATGCCATGAGACACTATAATAAAAAATAGTACGTATTACCTGTCTGGCTGTTACGAAATTTGATAAGTTTGTTGAACTAATCCATCAAATTAGACTAAGATTAAAAATTTCTCTATCCGACTATGTCAATTTTAAATTTCTCTTGGAGAAATTGTTTAGTACTCGCATGACATGCAACATGACTGGATCGCAGTAAATCAAACGACCCTTATAGCCCAAGAGCCCACTGCAAATTTTTACCGTCATCTGATAACGAAATCAAATATATCTCAAAAGCATGGAGAAACATTGTACTTTACCAAATGACACCTATGCCAATCCCAATCCTGAGCAAAGGGCTTAAAAAAATTATTTTATATTAAAAAATCACATAAGATATGACAGCGCTAATTTTGTTTGCCCTTAAAGTTTTCCAGAAAATAACATTCAAATATATCTTGATATATATCGTTAAAGGGAAACATTTTCTTCCTCTTAACATCGCACAAAAACATCTATCCACGATTAGTAGGTAAATGTCATTAAAAATATGAATCAATGTTTGCTAATTTAAAAATTTATTTGTATGCCTATTGTTGTGATTCATTTTTACAGGTTGCAATAGAAACGGCAAAAAAACTACTAAGATAATGATTTAAAATAATTGTCTAACAAGAGTTTATAATTATTATTGACTATCTGTTATCCTTCTTCCTTTCATACATAAACATGGTTTAAAAGGTAGGTAAAAATATTAATAATTCAGGTTTAAAAGCTAGATTCACAATGAATTAGGATTGTAATTTTCAGGGAAATCATAATTGTCGCCGTCATGTTTTATGTGATTTTTTGAATATAAAATAATTTTTTTTAACCACTTTGCTCAGGATAGGGATTGGCACAGGTGCAATTTGGTAAAGTACAATGTTGTTACATGCCTTTGGAGCATATTTCATTTCGTTATCAGATGACGGTCGAAATTTGCAGTGGGCTCTCATACTATTATGTTAGTTACACATCAAACAAACAATTTTAACAGAAAATAAATTGAAATATTTTTGTATTTTTCTTCATCCTAAACTTTAATAGAACTGAAAAAAAGCATTCAACTGCTCTAATGTGGTTACATTAAATGAAAATGATTGTAAGTCATTAAAGTTTATAAAAATATTTTGCATTTTCATGCATTGGCTTTCAGACAGTAGTTTTCAATTCTGATCAGCTTAATAACAATTTTCGATATGGTTAAAAATAAAGGCCCCTACTTTATTCTTGATATCTGATGATTGTATTTTAAATTTTAGACCATGCAGATGCAAAATTTTTTATACAGAATAATTTTTTCATAAATCTAATAATAAACAAGTTTCCTATATATAGCGCCGACTTAAGTAGACACACTGTATACACATTGTAAAAATGTGTTCAATTTGGAATAAAAATCGACCTGTTTTAGAATGTTCTTAAATTCCAATGAACAATGCCAAATAACAGGGTGAACCAGTTTTGAGTGGCCCACTCGGTATATCAAAAATGACTAGATTTATCGAATTAGTTCATAGAACAAAATGATGCGCTACATAAGAAAGATCCTCTCATCGAAAAAAAATTATTGGCCTATTTAAAATTAATTTATATCTAAAACTGAAGCTCTCTTAATGCCCTGTAAACTGGCTTTTACGGAATAAAAATATTCTTACCAAAATATCCGACCTGGGAGTTTTTATTGGTACTCCTTGTATAGCCATTATTAAGATTTTGGGATCCACAACAGAAAACATGATGAAATAAATAATTTTAAAAGTCATGAAATAAACACCCTTTTACTTTTTTGCTTTTTACGCCAGCGTAGATTAAAAAAAAAATATTTAAAAAAGAAAACAATGGATAAAATTAAAAAATATAACGATTAAAAAATTAAACATCTTGAAACAAGATCCGGGAAAAACCCCGCTAGAACCTGAATAAAAACATTCAATTACAACAAATATGATTTATAATTTTTAAAACCGGTTTTATAATTAACTGGGATACTTCTGACTACACGTCTCTGAATTACATCGAACCACAACTTTAATTGTCAACTTCCAGATGGAAAATATTCTCATCCTTTTTGTCAAATCGTTCGTCCATCTTAAAATCGCAGTCCTTTATATCTCCCTCTCTTTTCTCATCGCCCGAAGCTTCACTTTCGCTATGACGACGTTCCGAAGCGCGTTTTTTGTTTCTTGCTTTCCGTTGGTTTTTCTTTTTCTGGCCTAAAATGCTAGAATTCGATCTACAAAAGAAAACAGAAGATCAGACAGATTTTAATCTGATTAAAATAACACGAGGCTTGGTTATGAAAGGATCAATGTAGGAGTAATCCACAAAAAATGTTTCTAAAGTAGGCCTTGGAAAAGTCCACGTATCGCACATGTACTTATTTCTAAACTGACACAAGTCAAAAACTATTTTTGTGTAATCACTATGCCCATAGTAAGACTTGTTATATCAAACAACAAATGTATATTAACTTAGCTTCAAATGCCGCTCGTCACGAGTGCACTTGAGTCGCTCTTCATGTTGTAGATTCTGCTCTCACTGATTCGGCAAGAGAGACACATTATCAATTAAGCAAAGAATCTTGTAGTTTTTGCTGATTGAAGATAAATAACCTGTTGCTTATTTCGAGATGTGTCATTGTTGAAACATGATTTAAATACATTTTGTGTTATGTAATTTTTGATAGATTAGGCTATTTTTCTTTGTATGTACCGAGTGTTCAAATAAGAAAGGACACTGACTGTCGACGGTTGTAGCCTGAGTCTCAGAAACTATACACCGTAGAATTAAAAAAAAATAAATGGAAAAATTGGTCAAGTAGTGAAAATTATTTTCAAAATTCTCTTCGGCACTAAATTGATTAAAATTACGCACATATTAGGATTTTTATTTTTGACATAATTTTGCATTTTTTAAAAAATTTAGCGAGCTTGAAAATAATTTCCAACCATTTCTAGGAAGGGAGAATTATTTTAGCAGGGTATTTTCCACAAAGTGAGATAGCTATTCGCTCCGTGCGAAGTCATGGAAAGGAAAGCAAAAGCGATACTAGCGCTAGCTGCGGAAAATTCGTGCATTTTAGGGCGATATTTTGTAATTTTGGCATATCAAATATACGTATACATTTTACTTTTTTTCAAAAAAGTAGGTAAAAACACTACGATAAGCAACCGGAGTTGCTGTGTTGAAAATTGTACAAATACTAGCAAAAAAATCAGTGAAACTTATATAAAAAATGTCAGTAGCAAAGTGGAATTTAATTCAAAGAAATAAATGGATAGGTGTACAATAAGAAGAAACATTACCTTTATTTTTGTAATAATAACAGTAATGCTGGAAATAGTAGACACCAGAAACTTGAAAGGTTTTAAATAAACAATAAATTATCATTTTACGATGTTCTTAAATGTGCATTCAGCAAGGACTAGATTTCAAGATTTCTGCCTTTAATAATTATATGTGGCTAGAATGCAATTTTGTGACTTACTGAAGGGAAACCAGTTTTAATCATTCATTCTATGTTTTCTTTCGAACAAAAATGAAAATATAAATAAGGATCCTTTTTTTATACATTTTAACTTCAGGCTATTATTAAATGGTATTTTTTATTTTGACAGAATAGGCTAATTCTTCAATAACAACTTATTAGACTTCTCATACATTTTCCAGTAAATACTGTTGCCTGCCTATATTTTATTATTGATTTTTACTAATTATACATAATTTTCTTTAATTTAAGCGATAAAAATATATAATAATAAATTAATGTTTCACTTGTTTTACAAATCCATATACTTTTATTAAAACCAACATTATATAATTTTTAATTACGAATTCTATTAAAAATTGTATTTGTCAGTATACGAAGAAATAGTCCATTAGTACCAAAACGAATTGGCGCTGCTGTCGCGCACGGAGCCAATATCGCCCAAGTGTTACGCTGATTTGCACATAATTTGTTACTATAGACGTAACCCTCAGAAATAGGTTAAGCAGCATTTACCAGGGTCGGGCTGGTTGCAGCGCAGGTAATGCTAAACTAGAGATGAATAATTAAATATAGTATTCTTGTTAATAGTTCACAAGCCTGTATAGTACAGGGTTATTTTACATTACTTATACGGGGGTGGATCATTTAGAGAGAACAGAAGCATGTTAAAAAATGCTCGTCATTTTGGAACAGGTCTAACGTCGAGAACTAAATTAGTTTAGTTACTTTTATTAATTTATTTACCAGAAAGAAGGTAGAATTTCAAATTGTTGTAATCACGAAATGTATTATAACTTTAAAGTGTATACAATTCGAAATGAAAATCAAACATGAAAAGTGTATCAATTCAAACAATTGAAAACCAAAAGCATCGTAACTTAAAATAATTCACTCCTTTCTGAGTATCAAAAAGGTCACGGTTTTCAAAGGCTTAGCCTCGAAATATACAACAATTATATTGGACCATTCTTTTCCTAGTGCATATAAATTCGGTAAAATAATTCATTGTGTAATTTTCGTTTTGACTTGCAGCAAATTGTTACATTAAGCGATAGAAAGACGATTGTATGTGTAAAACGTTTTTTTTTTTAAGCGATGAGTTCACCAATGAACCAACGCATCCATCAGCTCTAAAAGCCGATGGATATGATTGATGAATGAAGTTAACCACTTTGAACGGTTGAACGCGATTGATTAGATACAAGTTACCTAAAACATAGGAGTTTAAATAAGAAACTGCTGTAGAAGAGATAATAGCTATTTATGGTACTTAAGAAAAAAGTTATTATTCATAAAAAGTCCAGCATGGTCTAAAACCTAAAATACCAACCATCGAATATCAAATTTTATCAATCGTATACGAGGTTTGTCAAAAATAATAGTATATTATTCAATAAGTGTATAATGTTGACCATATTACACGAGTGTTGTAAATATTCGAGTGTAGTATGGTCCATTATACACGAATTGAATACTATACTTTATCTATTAATGAAAACAAAAAGGGGATTTTTAGAAAAAAATCTTTGAAGTTGTTATAAATAGAATTGACAAGATTGTTCACAATTAAAAGAACTTTCAAATGAGGAGTATTTAAGCCACCGTGTGAAATAAAACGCCAATTTATACAGGAACAGGAAGTTATTTATTGATGAAATTAATAGTAACATTACAATTTGAAATATTAATAGCTCCGGTAATATCATTGAGATTGTTTTTTAAAGAAAAATTAGTGTTGCTATTGATGAGTACAGAATCATGACGATCACTGTCAGAAGATGATGGATTATTAAGACCAACACAATTTTCATTATTGATTTGACTTAAAATTGTTTGAGCTGTTTCTATTTTGTTCTTTTTTGAATTGGCGATGTACCCTTCTGCTGCGGAGGCAGATTTCCAGCCTCCATGACGTTTTACTGTTGTCATTGAAGCTCCAGAATCAGCAACCAATGTTGCAGATGAACGCCTGAGGCAATGCCCAGTATATCTCTCAGGGTTTGATAATTGTAAAAATGTAGCAATTTGCTTTCCCATTGTGCTAAACTTGTTTATTCCTATCACTTGTTTTGTACACTTTCCTTTTTGGAAATTGAGAAAAAATCTTGTGGTGCATTTTCGGGCCGGAGGTCTATATATTTTTTAACGATTTTGAAAAAATTATCCACAATTGTGAAATTCCTTGGGACTTTAGTTTTTGTGTGTGGCACGTTTACTTGAAAACATCCCTCAAAACATCTTAAATCCCCAATTTTCATATTCTTTAATTTACAGGATCGGCAAGCACCCATGACCCCCATAATCAAGGCAACCTTAAAAAAATGTGTAGATTAAGTTAAAGAATTTTGATTTTCGATTCGAGTTTTTACCTTTGTTCCAAGATATTTAAAATCTGGGGCTACCTTTATAAACCTCTCAATTTGTTCACCAGTCAGAGCTTTATATTTCTTAGGTTCGTAATTTTCGGATCGCCTTTTCAACAAAGCACGTAATCTCGGATATTTATCAATGTCGACATTGTGCTTGATGTTTAACATGCTTTTAGCATGGAATAGTTTGTCCATAAAGTAGACGATTTGTATTTACTAGAAATTTCCATAAAATATACAAGCACAGTGTCTTCGGAAAAAGAGGATACATTTTTTGTTTGTTTCCACGACATAAATTTGTTGTATGCAATCTCATAATTTTTCCTCAATATTTCAGGTAATAATTCCAACGACGCCACTTTAGCAGCGTCGCGGATTTCAGGAGGTGTTAGTTCCATGTAATCATCGTCTTCCATTTTTTTAATTGATAAACACTTAAAACGGGCTTAATATTTTAAGTTTAATTTCAAAAAAGAATCGGGAACAACAAATAACTGTCAACATGCTGTCAACTAACTTGTGAAACGCATACTAGATCTAATGACTTTTAATTCTAGTGGGGTATAATTGACAAAAATCGTGTAATATGAATATATTCTCACTAGTAATATATGGATTGCTTTATGTTGCCTTAGATACGCATATAATACATCCATATAATGACAGTTGTAGATAAAGGTACTTTAAACAACTGTCATCGATTCTATATAGTAGGGAGCCAGTGAAACTTTTTTAGTACACATTTGTATAAGGCTAAATTATAAATGCATCGTTAATTCTTACCCTGTAGAAGATGAAAATACATTGTTGCAATCAATCTAGCGGTGAAATGCCCTGTCGGCAAGCAAGAAGGCACCTAGTGTGAGCCGAACTTCAAGAAACTTTTTTCTACTCACTTTTGATATAAATACTTGAAAGTTTCAAGTTTGTGCTTTTATGACAGCATTTTCTACACAGGCTTTTTTAAAACGTCATAGTAGAGGGCTCCATCGCTGCGTAGCAAACTATTTCCATGTTATACAAGGTAAGAATGAACGATATATTTGTAATAAAATTTAACCTTTCACAATTAACACACCTAAAAGTGTTACTGGCTCCCCTACCATTACTATCAAACTCAACATTACATTTGCGGATGTATAATAATTGGAACTAAGGGTAGGAAACATAAGAACAATAAATTTTCATAATTTTAAGCAAAAGTAGATTTTGCGCACGAGTAATAGAGATCATCAATAACGGGAAAGGTCCATTATGTTGTTTGTAAAATAGATTCAATATTCCCGCGCTTTTTTTGCTCATGAGTAATGCGAAATTGACGAATAACAGGAAAAATGGGGTGTTGGATTAAAGAATACACCTCTTTGTACATGTGCAGTATTCTGAGAGTAAAATTCTTCTTCTTTTTAAGTGTCAATTAAGCCTAACCTGTTATAAGGAGAGTATTATTATTATTATTATTATTATTTTTTTTTTTTTATTTGGTGTTATCGGCATCATTATTTAATTCAAAGTCGCGCATAGTTATCACATACATGACTCTGTCTTTGTCGGTCATGGCCTACTTTAGTAACATTTTTTGTCAATCGCTCTTTATTTCTTAAAGCAGTGATTGCTAATTTACCTTCTTCATCAAGGGGGTGTTGTTCAACACAATTCCGATTGACAGAAGTGTCTGATTTTTATTATTTCAAAAAATAAAGTACAAGAGTAAAAAAATTACCCTTAGAGAATGGTACGTTTTGTTATTCAAACTAAGAGCCGGTTTTTCATCTTTAGGTAAAAAAAAAACAAGTAGTGTTAGTTGTAAATTATTCATCACATATCCGCGGAGAGGCCGCAGCAGTGCGTGAGTAGACGATACATCAAGAGTTTACTTATAACTGAAATAGAATCTTTAATGACGAACATTTTTATATTTGTCACTACAGTTTGTTAACTAAATTATAAAGAATATAAAAAAAAATATTTTTATAAATTTATAAGCCGTTAAAATTCGTCAAAATCGTGATTTTTTTATCTTAAAAATTCGTATCTTCTAAAATATTAACTTTATCAAAACCATTTATAAGAACTTTTTTATTGGTAGTTGAATTAAAATAAAAAATCTGAAAAAAAATGATCCCGTTTTAAAATAATATTTTTTAAGAATATTTTAAATAATTTCGTTTTAAACGATTCTGAATAAAAAAATGCGTCGAAATAGTTTTTTTACATATGCGTCGATTCCTCCTACACTAATTAAATATTTTATAGATAACACTTGCATGATTATATTTTTTTATCACAACAAAAAACATATGCTGTCGATATATTTATGGCATGTGTATAAAATATTTATCAAATATGTATTGTTATATATTTATTAATTTAAATGTATTACAAAATATTGTGTAAAAAAAAACGATTTAAAATAAAAGGAAACATTCATAACTCTTCTGATTGTCCTAAGGGTATAATTTCTTTATCTTTCCTAAAAAATAATATATTTTATTCTAAAAAATGAATTTAATTGTCCTTTGGAAGGTATTCTATCAGTTATACAGGATTATTTAAAATTTATCTGTATATGTAACTTACACACATATTTAAAAATCGTTTGTGAATTAGGGGGTATGTTAAAATAATTCTTACCTAAATAATTGGCTCATGACGACATCATTGAACCTCACAGTCTTCTTCTCACTAGACGACACTTCGCCATCTTCAGGTATAATTGAATCCAAACTGGTGTAGCAATTCTCTACAGAAGAATACACAAAATTATCTAAACTGGACTCGGATATGCTGCGGCCCACGGAAAATCTACCAGACGAGATTCTTTTCAGTATACCTTTATTTTTGGACGGACTGAAGCTGCTGCAACTTAGTTCGTCTCCACTAGATTCATAAGATGTACCAGTAATGTCAATCGCTCTGGTTTGTTTGGGATTTATGATTTCATCAAAGCTGTCTTTTCTCTCTTTATTTCTTTCTTCAATTTCTATTTCTTAAAAATTAAACAGATAATGAGATACTTTTTTGCTACAGCTGAGTTCTTTTTCAATGTGAAAATTTAATGTTGAGCACATATATAATATGGAATGTTCTTCTAAATTCAACTTCTTAAAAAAACATAAAGGAAATAAATAAAGTTTATTTAAGAAACATAAGATGTTCAAACCATTTTTGAGTAAGTCTCAATAAGAAAGTGTGTCAATTGTTTTATCAGTATTTTGGTTAAAAATTTAAATTGATATCAGAATAGGAAGTGTTATCTGATATGCTTGTAATATTAGATGCAGAGGCCACAAATAATTTGAAATTTAGGTTATAATACTACCATAAACTAATTATAATAGTTAATCAGCTTTTAATATATATGATATAATTTTGTTTATTTATTTATTCCAAAAAAATATTTCAAATTACAAAATTGGAAAAATAAAGCAACTTTTATTTACATACGTACATACAGGGTTTGGCAAAATGGACGGAACACCAGAAAGGTGTTGTCATTAAAAAAAACTGATGATGACTTTATATATCTAGAATAAAAAATTTGTATATCAAAAAACCTAAAAAACAAAATCAGCATTTTTTTATGATTTTTAATTAAAAGAGCACATTTTTTACAACAGTCCTTTCAAGATAGGTAATCATATTTAATTAAATTGAAATGTTAAAGATTAGTATTTAATGCTTAATTAAAAATATGTGTTTAATATTGTTGCAATTTAAGAATTCATATTTCTTTAAATAAATTAGGTGTACCTATGACTATTCTATTTGTAAAAATAAATATTTTTGGTACATTATCCTGATTTACATTACAGTAACCTTACATTGAGATATCTGGGTACGTCCACATTATTTTTATGTTTATCATTAACACTTGTTACATTAATTACAAATAAATGAGGTCAATTAATTTTAGCTTGGCAAAGTTTGTCTATGCAACTGGAGCTATTTAAAAATATTTCCAATTTGTAGATTCATTATGCAATTCAAATAAGTAATTTGATTTAATACAATATAATTAAATTGAAGATATGGCAAAAACCTTTTCATCTTCCAAATAAAAAAGTTGTTTTCACTTTTAAAATATAAATGTAGATTTCATAATAGTACACATTTTTATTTTTAACTAGCTATTTGTTTTTCAACATTGTTATTTTGAGCCTGGGTCTGAATTCAAATTTGAGAAGACAGTTAAAAGCATAAAAAATTGTTGTAAATTATACATGGTGGGTGACAATGAGACCAAGGCCACGTTAATATCTATTTTATTTAACCAAGCGATTTGGATCAAATTGGGACAAACCTACTAGATATTAAAGTATTTTTTCTAATTTTAACATATAAAGTGACAAATCGCAGCCAGTGTCAAACTGCTACTTTAAGCAATCTGTTGCATAATGTTGAACATTATGAAACTGAGTATGAAAAATATATTATTATTGAAAGTTTATATCAAAGAAAAGCAGGTTGATATATAAAAATAGAATGTGGTTAAACTTACAACTTAGTAATAATATTGTTTTACATGCAAAATAACCCACTTTTTGAAAACTAAATAACTTTTAATAAGCAATATAAACACACTACAAGTCATTGAGAATAAATAATTAATATGATGTTCTATTTGACAATAAAATGATGAATATGCAACTAAAAATACAAGAATGTAATACTGATTCCTAGATGTCAGTAATATTTTATCAAAACACAATTTTATAAATAATCTAGTCAAAATTAGAAAAAATATTGTTTGTAACACATTACGAAATGCCGTTTTATGTAACTCATGCTGCGGGGCCTCGCTCTGCTCGTCCCGCAAATATTCACTCATTACATAAAATAAGGCATTTCATAACTGGTTGCATAAATAGGCTATTTGAATTAAAATGTTACTGTACTTTTTTGAGGGCCGCGCCGGTCCTCTCATTTTTTTTTATGGAAAACTGCTTTCATTAGTATCTTTTAATCTGTTGCAAAAAACATGTATCTCTTATGGTATTTGAATAAAAATTGTTTCATTGACTGATGGCTAGTGGCTCTAAAATTTTCAAGAAAACTAAGTTGGGAGTTATAACTAACGCAATCCATTTAAAGAAAAATAACAATTTAAACAAAAGGATATTTTTTTTATACATATACTCAAGAAAGTGGAGTATACCCTTTTCTAAATTCCTAGATCATTTTGCCATAGAGTTCACAGCATTTCGAATCCTATCTCACAATATTGTTCAATGTTTTTCTATAGGGACTTCATAAACTTTGGTTTCCAAGTAACCCCAGATAAAATAATCACAATCACAAGGATTATACCCAGTGATCGATGTGGAAACTGAATAGGAGAATCCTGACCTCTGCCAATCCAACCTTCAGGGTATTGTTCATTAAATATCTCACAATGCATTAGAAACATATCACTGGCGTAAATTGGGCGGTATTTTAACAGTTGAGACAAATATTGACGTAGAAAATGCAAGTAACCATTAAGACAATCTGAAATATAAATGGACCAATCAAGTAGGTGTCAATCTTTATCTCTCTTTGAAAATGTTTCTCTTTAATGGCATGTGGATTTTCATCTATGTAAACATATTCGTTATGTGCATTTATTATACCACTTCGTGTAAAGCATGACTGTAAACTGGTCTGCGCTCTTGAATGTACAAAATGCAAATGAGATTCATAATCAGGAGGTAGGAATTCCTGGATATTTTGAATGTGAAAGGGCTAAATAAGCTATTCTCTAATTATTCTTTTCGAAGTACTTTTTGAAACCCTAGTTTGGCGTGCCAGTCGTCAGGTACTAATTCCGGGATTATTTTCAACTATTTCCAGTATTTTCTTTTCTGTAGGAGGAGTTTTGGCTTGACGAGGTCGTCCAGAATTATTTGTTCGGTTTCAGTTTCTTGAAGTCGCCTCTCAAACAAAAGCCAAAATCTGGTGATTCGGAATCTCTCGATTTGGAAATCTTTCATGGTACACCTGAACACTATCACGACAACTTCCATTGCAGAAACCAAGCTCTAGCAATATTCAAGTTTGTTCATTAGATATGTAAATACCACCCACAAAAATGTTTGAAATAACTTCACATTTATTTCTCATCGTTCAGCAGAGCTTAACCTTTTAACATTTACTCACTATCTCTTGGAATCCCTAGAGGACGGTTATCAAGTACATGCTGTGTATACAGATTTTAAAAAAGCCTTCGATAGGGTTAACCATAAAGTTTTAATTAATAAGATGCAGAGTATGGAAATTTAGGGGGAACTGCTTGAATGGCTATCTTCTTATTGTTTTATTAGTAACGTTGACAAACGCCAACTTAATTTTTTTGAAAATTTATAATCACTAACCATCTCTTTGAATAATTGTTATTTTTCAAAAAAATACTCAAATATCATGAGAAGTGTTTTTTGCAAGAGACAAAAAGATCTACTAATGAATGTAGCTTTCCATAATAAAAATGAGGGGGCGGGTGATGACCTAAAAAAATACGATGACATTTAAGGTAGCATTAGGGCAGTTTTTACCCTTCCATGATTTCAGTTGATTCAATTTTTGCTTTAAACAATTGCTCTTCAATTAAAATTTCTACATTCCAAATTTTACAAGAATGTAATGAAGCTTTTTTTTGAATAATAAATCTTTTAACTCTGAAACCTCCGCACAGGCAAAGGAAGTACTTTATGAAATAGTTCATTTTGGCTCAATCGACTTATTTTGATCTCACCAAAGTACATTAGCTCTATGTACTAAAAATTTGGGACATCCCGTAGTTTGTTTTTGCAATATGCTAGTTCGGTGTGATGCCATTTTGGTTCCACTGACATTTAATTCTAAGCAAACTTATAACAAAAACATCAATAAATTTAACATATACATTTTTACTGCTTTTTGTTTATTTCTTAATATTGGTTGCAGGTCATAAAAAATAGTTTAAAGGTATGTAATTGGTAACTAAACGATTGTATATTTGATGCATGTTATCTACTTACTTTAGGAAATATATTTATAAAAGTGAAAAAACGATATAATTTAGGTAAACCAAATGAACAAAACGCACTCAATAAATCTATTGTCACTTTAATTGTCAGTGGAACCATAATTACATCATCACTGAACTAGCTTATCTAGGGTTCAAATTACATATGACAGTCTTGTCAAATTTTAATTATTACCAAACAAATTTATGTTTAAATTTTTTGAGTTAGAAGTCTCTGAACTGAAAAATGAGTGGTGCATGGTGTATATTGTCAAAATTGATAAAATTCGCTATCGAATGGCGAAATAGCCCTCAATAGATGACACTTTAAGAGAAAATGAGATTTCGGTCAAAAATGCGTATTAGAAAAGTATTTTTTATCTGAAGGATTTATTTTTAAATCAATTAAAATATCTTTTATAAATACTATTATTTTCAAAATTTTAAATAAATGACGGTCCTGTCAAACTAAATGTCAGTATATTTTTTAATTATTGAGATTAAATATATATTAAAATGAGTTATTTTTGTGTAGAATCGATAAATAATCATAAATAATAGCATTTTTATTTTTATTTGAACCATACTTTGAAAAAAAAAAATTAAATTTTAATCAAACTATATTAAACTATTTTAATTAGAAGTATTAAAACAAAAAGTGCTTGCCTTCCACGCGAAAAGCCAGGGATCGATTCTCAGCTGGCGACTAATTTTTTTTTATATTTACCTATTTTATTTTAAAAATCAGTAAAATTCATAAATTATTTTAAAATTAGTTATTTTGTCTTAATAACCTAAAATATTTTTTTGTATTTTGTAGATTTTCGTTAGTGAGTCGTAGAAAAAATATACTGTACAACTCGAGTGGATTGTCCATAGCCACTCTTGTTGCACAAACTACTATTCCAGTTCAAATCCTCCCATTTTTTTTTACATATTTAGGTAGTTTGGAAAAATTAAAATTTGGTATTCATTGTCATGTATAATTTGAACCAAAGAATAATATGGTGTTAAGAGACTCCACATATCCAGAACCAGGACAGGCCTTTGAATTATTTAGGAAAAACTTAAATATTTAACTATTTAAGTACTGAAAAATATTTCTATTTGTGTTTTTTTATTTCATTCCTACTAAAAATACTAGCTATTTAAATTGGTAAGGTAATGTTTCATTTATATGGAACCATCCCCAGGTCAATTATTTTGAATTATGGACCTAAAATCTAATACAGTGCAACCTCTTTAATCCGAACACCTAATTGTCAGACCTTGTTCGGATTATCGAATTGTTCGGATTAACGAATATACAATAAAACACCTCTTACACATTTTTAGACCTTTAGATCTATGTATGTATATTGATTTTTGTACATTTAAAGGCATTATCAAACTACATATGGGCAACGCGGGCCGTGCTGCAGGTCTTTTCCTGTCAGCGTTCGGATTACAGACGCGGCGTTCGGACTATCTCGCATCACGATTTGCATTCAGATTAGCGTAATTCGGATTAGCGTAATTCGGATTAGCGTAATTCGGATTAGCGTGGGTTCGGATTATCGAGGTTGCACTGTACTTATGTAGGCTACTTTATGAACCACACTATAAACTTAATTTTTTGCATTTTCAAGAAATCTTCTTAGATAGTTCAATAGAAAAACATGAAAATATTAATCAATTCAACAATTTACCGTTTCTTTATTTATTTTAGCTCATAATGGAAATATTTATTGATTATAAGTAGGAAATCTTATTGAATTTATGATTTCAGAGAATATTAGAAATAACATAAGTTATGGTAATTTCAATAAGTAAATGTATATTAAAAGAACCGTAAAACAGGGCTACTTGAAAACAGGAGGGTAACTTAAAATTAAATGCACCAAGTTTTTAAAATACATGCTGCCGACATACCATTTATTTTAGATGCAAAATAAAAATATGGCAGTTGCAGAACCACCATATAACTAAGTATAGTAGACTATGCAGATTGTTTTTAGTGGGTACTGGAGTTTCACAAGTTCTACCTAAGTTTCTAAGTTTAACAGTAATTGTTTAATTTCATTTTTAATTTTTTTAATAATTATACAATTTTTATTAGTTAAGGGAAGTTTGTTAAAATATTTTATTGCCATATAATGAGGGGACCTCTCTCAGTAGAGCTTAATCTATGAGATGGATAATTGAGGTCTAAATTGCTTGTTTCATAGCGATGATTAACCAAACAGGACTCAAAAATTTATCTATTCTTAAATAAATACATAAGGCATTGAAATGTCTAAACTGCAGAAAATGTCATAATTTTATTTTCCTTAAATATTGTATAAGGTACATGAATCCCTGAAATATATTTTATTAATTATTCTATTAACTCTTTTTTGTATAATACTTTTTCAGAAGTGAAATTTGAGCCCTAAAAAATGATTTCATATCTAACAGATTCAAAACTAACAAAGTAGAGAAACATCACTGATTCTTTTTATAAATATTTACTAGTTATTCTTATTCCATATGATATTTTACACAATTTAGAAGCTGTTTCTTCTATATTACGTTTCGACCAATGTAAACATTAAAAAAACTTTGCATCTGTACTTAGTTCAACTTTATAATATGTGACTTTTCATCACCTAATAAATTATTGGAAAACAGTATAGCTTTATTTTTTAATTTAAAATTATAAAATAAGTTTGTATAAAATAAACAGAGATTGATACATTTAAATTAGATTGACCAAGGTCACTCATAAATATGACAAACAGCAATGGACCTGCAATACTCCCTTGTGGGATACCAACAGATGTTAGTACGATATCCAATTTAACATGTTGAAATTCTTTACTTATAGAGACCTTTTGTTGTCTATATGTTAAGTAAGACTGAAACCACTTCAGTGCGTTATTTCTTATGCCTTAGCTTTCTAGTTTTGTCAACGAATGTTACTGTCTAAATCATAGACCTTTGACAAGTCAAGAAACATTTCCAAAGCTAGATATTTTTGTTTAATTGATTTTATTATATGTTGAGTATACTGGAATATAGCTGTTTGGATTTATTTTTTAAATATCCAGAAATGTCAATAACCTTATTGGGATTAGCTCTGAACTATCATTGCTTCAGGTTTATAGGGTGTCAGGAGTGAAAGGTACATTGCAAATATTTAATATTACATTAGAAGATATTACAATTAAGTATTTTTATTATAATCATTTGCTATTTCTAAATGATTACCTTTAATTTTACAATTTCGATTCTTTGCTTTCTCAGTAATTTCTTTGCAGATTTTCCACATACACTTTGGTTTATTATCAGAAATTTCTATCCTTTTAAAATAGTCTTCTTTTTGAAATTTATTAATAATTGATTATATTCTTTTTTTATAATAACATCGAGAATAATCTGTTTTTAGATTTTCATTGTATTTTGAGAAAGCTAAAAGTATGTCTATTCGGTTTTTACAATTTTTGATTTGATAATTGTTTAAGTAGCTCCATCTTTTTTTATTTACCTAGGTTAAAATATTTTAATGGAACATTTCATTAAATAAACGAATAAAATTATTGATAACATTTCTCCACTGTTCATTTAAATCACATTGATCTGTCTCATAGACAAGCTCCCAATTTTCATTTTTTAGTTTATTGACAAAATTGAATATGTCTTACTACCCCGTATCCTGATCAGTATAAACAAGCTGTTCTAATTGTTTTGATGTTTTTTTGAAAATGTTTCGAATTACAAAAAAGGTCAGGAGTAGACCATATTGTATTTATAGTAAGAAAGATTTGACAAAGTATGAAAGGAGCAATTTAATGCAATTGAGTGAAGAAGTTTGCAGCTATAATTGTCCCCAGCCCTGGCAAAAAAATATCGATATTTTTTTATGAACATTTGAAAGAATCTGAAAAAGTAAAAAAAAAAACATCGGTCTCATTAAAAAAACAAAATGAAATTGAACATAATAATTATTATGAATTAAGAATAGGCCAAATAAGATTTTAGGAAATTTATAAATGTTTTCTACATTCAGTCGCTTACACTAGTTTTGAACTAATTTAAATTGGTTTTTAATCAGTTTGTTTTTTTTTAAGGTTTTCTCAGATTTTTGATTGTTTTTAAGTTTTGAATATTCTTTTTTCTTTCTCTGTAAGAGATTTCTTGCAAAATATTTAGAATATTAGTTTTGACCCAACAAGCACTTTTTACTTTCCTATCTGTATACAAGGAAAGTATAGGAATCAGACGTTTTGAGGTCCCCTGAATCTGTGTTGACTATTTTCGCGATGATGACTGTGGTGTGTGTGTGTGTGTGTGTGTGTGTGTGTGTGTGTGTGTGTGTGTGTGTGTGTGTGTGTGTGTGTGTCTGTCTGTCTGTCTGTCTGTCTGTCTGTCTGTCTGTCTGTCTGTCTGTCTGTCTGTCTGTCTGTCTGTCTGTCTGTCTGTCTGTCTGTCTGTCTGTCTGTCTGTCTGTCTGTCTGTCTGTCTGTCTGTCTGTCTGTCTGTCTGTCTGTCTGTCTGTCTGTCTGTCTGTCTGTCTGTCTGTCTGTCTGTCTGTCTGTCTGTCTGTCTGTCTGTCTGTCTGTCTGTCTGTCTGTCTGTCTGTCTGTCTGTCTGTCTGTCTGTCTGTCTGTCTGTCTGTCTGTCTGTCTGTCTGTCTGTCTGTCTGTCTGTCTGTCTGTCTGTCTGTCTGTCTGTCTGTCTGTCTGTCTGTCTGTCTGTCTGTCTGTCTGTCTGTCTGTCTGTCTGTCTGTCTGTCTGTCTGTCTGTCTGTCTGTCTGTCTGTCTGTCGGTCTGTCTGTCTGTCTGGCTGTCTGTCTGTCTGTCTGTCTGTCTGTCTGTCTGTCTGTCTGTCTGTCTGTCTGTCTGTCTGTCTGTCTGTCTGCCTGCCTGCCTGCCTGCCTGTCTGTCTGTCTGTCTGTCTGTCTGTCTGTCTGTCTGTCTGTCTGTCTGTCTGTCTGTCTGTCTGTCTGTCTGTCTGTCTGTCTGTCTGTCTGTCTGTCTGTCTGTCTGTCTGTCTGTCTGTCTCTGTCTGTATCCATCATACACAGAAAAACACCAAATTTTTAACTTAAGCTTTATTTCAGCGTCCAATGAACTGATTATATTTTGGGCAGAGTTGGAACATCTAGGGGGTACTTTATAGGTGGTATTTTTTATATTTTATGGAATATATGTTATTTACGTTTGGAGAAGAAACTTCTTCAAATAAAAGTAACTTCTAACATTATTATCTATAATTTTTGTTTTATACAAAATTTTCCTAAAATGGTCCGTATTCGAGAAATTTGACAAAATGTAAAAAAAATATTTTTTATAAAAATTGTTCAAATAAAAGTTGTTTGTAATATAATTCTCTATAATTTTTATCCTATACATAAGTTCTCTAAAATGTACTGTATTCGAGATATTTGAGTAAATGTGTAAATTTTGAATAAAACTCAAAAACGGATAAAGAAAAAAACATTAAACTGACGTGAAATGATTAGATTTTGGACAAAGTCGGAACATCTGGGGGGTACTTTATGGGAGGCCGTTTTTATATTTTATGGAATATATGTTATTTATGTTTGGAGAGGAAAATTGTACAAATAAAAGTTACTTCTAATATTATTATCTATAATTTTTGCTTTATGTCAAAATTTCCTGAAATGGTCCGTATTCGAGAAATTTGAGAAAATGTGCAAAATTCTGATTTTTATGAAAATTGTTGAACTAAAAGTTGGTTGCGATATCGATCTCTATAATTTTTGTTTATAAATTTTTCTAAAATGGACCGTAATGGAAAAATTGTAGGAAAAGTGCTAAATTTAAATTTTTCAGTATTTTCGTTTTCAATGAATATCTATAGAAAAATGTTTTGAGGTGCTGCAATAGGTTGTACAAAATAACCAGAAAAAGCCTATAATAACTAGATAGGAAAGTCATGTGTTGGACACATCAGATTTTTGTTTACTACAGACGAAGTGGTTCTAATATTCCATAAGAAATTACGTTAGCTGTGGGCTTAAGAGAGCCACAGTAGTTTGATCTTGATCATCTACTGTGGTACATGGTGTATGAGAAAACACCATTATGTGTCAATAACTGATGCATCAAAGCAAAAATATTTTTTCATTTTTTTTTTGCTTTCAAGTAGCCTCTACAAACTAAGCAAAATGGGGCTATTACTTGAAAATTATCACTTTGAGCATATATATATTTTTGCAAAATGGTAAGGACTAAATTTTTTCTAATATGCTCGAACCCAGAGGTTTTTTGTCAGCGGAATTCAGTTTCCAAAAAGTGTTATCAAGTAGGTAATCCTGTTTTACGGTAACTTTTTTACTCTAGAAAAAAAATTACTTAATATATTTTTTTAATATTTTATAAGCAAATACCCATTTTAAAGTTCAAAGTAGAAAAATATTTAAAGTTACCTGATTCTCCATGAATAAACTGCTCATTTTCCTGCAATTCATATTCTTCATCTTCTTTAACATCATCCAGAACTTGATTGATAATTTCAGGCTCCTCTACATATTTTTCTGCTAAATTAGATTCATTACAACCAAAAAAGTAAGACATTATGGGCATATCACAAGTAACCGGTATTTGAAGTATGACATTGTTATCCCACACTTCTACAGTTGTACTTTCTTCAAAAATCTTATGCTGTGGCAGTTTCACATAAAAAGCATAATGAATGGGATAAAAGCTAGAACCTATGCTAGTAAATTTTATATGGACAGATGAATCTTTATCAGAAAACATTTTTTCAACAGACTTATCATCAACATTTTTAATATTAAGAGTAAATGCAATGGTGTTTTCAAATACATGACAGGTAAATTCAGGTAAACTATAATGCAAATTTTCATCAAGGAAGCTAGTCCTAAAATCAACAGATTTTTCTAAATACAACTCACTGCATTCACTAGTTACAATTTCTTTCACCAATTGTTTTTCACCAAATTCTTCCTCAGACTCTGGAGTTCCAGGAGAACACTGATCACTTTCAACACCACTATCGCTAAAATCAATTATTGTAGCTGAAGTACGCTTCACTGGGAGTGTGATAACTAATTTCTTCTTATCTTTATCAAATTTTGCATTGCCAATAGCTTCATTGACTTGATATGGCAGAGTTAGATTTAGTTTGTACCTTGCAGGTTTTTCACTAATAAGCTGCACTGTTTTTTCTGTAACGTCTAAATTAATATCAACTGATGATTTCAGGAGGGGTAGATTTATTTCAACAATAAGTTCTTTTGGAATTGCTACATTTAACTTGGCTCCCTTATGTTCAGTAAATTGTTCCATGTCTAAAGAACTTCTATGTTTGATTAGGTATTGTGGGGTAGTATATTTCGATTTTTCATCATCAATGATCTTCTTGGTAGGTTTTTTAATTTTTTTAGGACTTGGTTGTGGACTTTCTGATTGAGCAAATAATTTATCTAAAAATTCTTGTTCTTCAGGTGAATGATCTGGTTTTTTACAGGGTTTTCTAATTACACTAGCATGAGCTACCCCTTTATAAGATAACTTAGGAAATTTCAAGTTCTTTTTATCCAGCGATACATTAAAATTGTTTTCAACAGCTTCCAGAGCTGTTCTATTAACCATATCACGAAAAGCTTCGTTTTTACTAGCTAAATGCATTGTATCAGAATGAAAAATAACATCAAATACCTGGCAACGTACTCCCTTATTATCCAAATCTTCCCTAGGCGGTGATAAAGAATGTGGTAACTGCCAGGTTAATCCTTTTTCCCCATCCTTGACAGTAGGTGACGAGGTCGGTTTTTTGACGAGATCGTTGACACATATATTAATAAAGGCTTTTTTATTACCGTTTACACTAGTTTTAATAACGTAATTTGGTTTCGGATGAATAAAGGTAATATCGTTTCCTCGTTCCTTCTCCAATTCGGTGATTTCCTGTTCGTAGAGTTTCTTATTTTCGGGATCGGAAATTTCTTCGACGTAATCGCTCAGCAACTTCCTGAATTCCGGTTTCTTTAATGCTTCACCGAAACGGTTTACTTCGTCTCGAGATAGATCAAGCTCTTTTAACTTTTCAAAAGTGCTTTCCATCGCTATTTTTATATTATGCAATTTCTGATAAGGTAGATTAAGGTAAACACGAAACGTAGCAGCGCAACGACCAAAATAAACAAACTGCGTCTGGAATTTTCCTTAGCTCACGTGGACTACTAAACGGGAACGAAACAAACTGACAATCAGCCGGTTTCTGTTGTCAACATCGGATTGATCGATAAGACACTACGCGGCAAATTTAAAATGCATCATAGTGTTTATAATTAGTCTTTACCGCACTGACGAACAATAATTCAATTAAACTTACTGAAATTGTACTACCTACTGTTTCAATACAAATACGAATAGTTCAACGACATATAGACATCCTTGAGAGATAACTAACCTAATTCTAAATTTAAATCTTGGCATAACGTTTAGGAAATAAAACAAGTTAGATAAGGTTTGGCCAAAATCATTATATTTTTAGTTATTCCGTTTATACAATTTGTTTCTGTTAAAAATAATATCCACTTGCTTTTTTGATGCATAATGCATATGAGCACATTATGGAGCCTATTAACTGTATATGTTATACCGGGTGTTCAAATTAAAGCGTTACAGCTATATACCGCTTTTTATTAAAAAAAAACGTTTCAGACGAAAGTTTTATAGTTTTGTGGGGAAAAACTTTTGGCTAAAATCGTTTCTTATAGCTAACCATAAAATGGCAAACTTTTTTTTCGCGCAGCAACATTTTCAAGCAGCTGTTACTCAAAGAGTAAAAAAAAATATTTCCCTCAAAAGTTTCTTATTTTTTTATGTACTTTAAGAATATGTAAGAAAAAAATGGGATTCCCATTTAAAAAAACAAAGTTCACCTCGATATGGCCATATTATGGTCAGCTATAAAAAAATGAATTTAGCCAAAATATTTCCCCCAAAAAACCATAAAACTTTTGTCTGAAACTTATTTTTCTAAAATGCATATTTTCGGCGTTATTTAACTGTAACACTTTAATTTGAACACCCGGTATGATGTAACGATCCTGTAATTAGGTATCTAATCTTATAATCTACTCTATTCATAATCGAACATGAAGTAAGATATGTACCTTTTTACTTTTCTCACTCCACTTTCTTATCTTATCCTTATTTCTGAAACGTATAAAATATTGTTAGCTCTTTTTAACCGACTTCAAAAAATGAGGAGGTTATCAATTAGTCGCGATATTTTTTTTTTTTTTTTATGTATGTTCAGCGATTATTCTTTAACACGGTGTCCGATTTCAATGATTCTTTTTTTGTTAGAAAGGGGGTATTTCAGGGGTGGTCCCATATAAATTTAAACAAAATCTAATAATTGGGTCCATGAGAAAATCCTCAAACTCTTCATTTTTTATGTATGTTCAGCGATAATTTTTTAACACGGTGTCCGATTTCAATAATTCTTTTTTGTTAGAAAGAGGCTACTGTAGGGGTGGTCCCGTATACATTTTGTCAAAATCTAATAATTGGATCCATGAGAAAATCCTCAAACTCTTCATTTTTTATGTATGTTTAGCGATAATGCTTTACCACCTTGTCCGATTTATACGATTCTTTTTTTGTTAGTAAGGGGGTACCTCAGGGGTGGTCCCATATAAATTTGGTTAAGATGTGGCATCTGCACGTTTTTGAAGTCGGTTTTTTTAAATTTTTAATTTGTAATACTTGTCTAGTATCGTAGTTAATTTATTTCTTACAAATGTATTTTTCTAATTTTGACATATAAAGTGACATTTTATGCAATCGCAGCAAAAGTGTCAAAATGATCTACTTTATACGCAAATAGTTGCATAATTATAAAACTGGTTAGGTACGAAAAATTCATTGCGAAAAGAAATAAAAATTTTTTGTTTTGAAATCAATAAATACATATTTTCTTGAAAATTCATATCAGACTTATAAAGACATAAAGACTTATGAAGACTTATAAAGACTTATAAAGACGTATAAAGACTTATAAAGACTTATAAAGACATAAAGACTTATAAAGACTTATAAAGACTTATAAAGACTTATAAAGACTTATAAAGACTTATAAAGACTTATAAAGACATAAAGACTTATAAAGACTTATAAAGACGTATAAAGACTTATAAAGACTTATAAAGACATAAAGACTTATGAAGACTTATAAAGACTTATAAAGACTTATAAAGACTTATAAAGACATAAAGACTTATAAAGACTTATAAAGACTTATAAAGACTTATAAAGACTTATAAAGACTTATAAAGACTTATAAAGACTTATAAAGACTTATAAAGACTTATAAAGACTTATAAAGACTTATAAAGACTTATAAAGACTTATAAAGACTTATAAAGACGTATAAAGACTTATAAAGACTTATAAAGACTTATAAAGACTTATAAAGACTTATAAAGACTTTATAAGACTTATAAAGACTTATAAAGACTTATAAAGACTTATAAAGACTTATAAAGACTTATAAAGACTTATAAAGACTTATAAAGACTTTATAAGACTTATAAAGACTTATAAAGACTTATAAAGACTTATAAAGACTTATAAAGACTTATAAAGACTTATAAAGACTTATAAAGACTTATAAAGACTTATAAAGACTTATAAAGACTTATAAAGACTTATAAAGACTTATAAAGACTTATAAAGACTTATAAAGACTTATAAAGACTTATAAAGACTTATAAAGACTTATAAAGACTTATAAAGACTTATAAAGACCTATAAAGACTTATAAAGACTTATAAAGACTTATAAAGACTTATAAAGACTTATAAAGACTTATAAAGACTTATAAAGACTTATAAAGACTTATAAAGACTTATAAAGACTTATAAAGACATAAAGACTTATAAAGACTTATAAAGACTTATAAAGACTTATAAAGACTTATAAAGACTTATAAAGACTTATAAAGACTTATAAAGACTTATAAAGACTTATAAAGACTTATAAAGACTTATAAAGACTTATAAAGACTTATAAAGACTTATAAAGACTTATAAAGACTTATAAAGACTTATAAAGACTTATAAAGACTTATAAAGACTTATAAAGACTTATAAAGACTTATAAAGACTTATAAAGACTTATAAAGACTTATAAAGACGTATAAAGACTTATAAAGACTTATAAAGACTTATAAAGACTTATAAAGACTTATAAAGACTTATAAAGACTTATAAAGACTTATAAAGACTTATAAAGACTTATAAAGACTTATAAAGACTTATAAAGACTTATAAAGACTTATAAAGACTTATAAAGACTTATAAAGACTTATAAAGACTTATAAAGACTTATAAAGACTTATAAAGACTTATAAAGACTTATAAAGACTTATAAAGACTTATAAAGACTTATAAAGACTTATAAAGACTTATAAAGACTTATAAAGACTTATAAAGACTTATAAAGACTTATAAAGACTTATAAAGACTTATAAAGACTTATAAAGACTTATAAAGACTTATAAAGACTTATAAAGACTTATAAAGACTTATAAAGACTTATAAAGACTTATAAAGACTTATAAAGACTTATAAAGACTTATAAAGACTTATAAAGACTTATAAAGACTTATAAAGACTTATAAAGACTTATAAAGACTTATAAAGACTTATAAAGACTTATAAAGACTTATAAAGACTTATAAAGACTTATAAAGACTTATAAAGACTTATAAAGACTTATAAAGACTTATAAAGACTTATAAAGACTTATAAAGACTTATAAAGACATTAAACTAATGCAACGTTAATTCGCTTAAATCTGTAGATAAACTAACAGTCCTTAAATCTTGCAGAACTACCTTGCAATGGCTTGGAAAGTTTCCTGACAATGTCGGTTTTATTTACATAAAACTCTTTCTCTCTGAAAAGCGTATTGTGTTAGGTGGCCTTTTGTAAAAAAGTCCATGGCAACCATCATCTTCTGTTGCAGTTATCCGAATTACGTAGAGTCGGAATGAGTCTTTCGTTTTTCCATAAACTTTTACTACGCAGCGAACTTCCCTACGTTTAGCCCAGATGACCCACTATTTAATTCGGAATCACTTTCGGAGTAATTCATATCGCTGCTGCTATCATGAAGGGACATTTGAATATCTGAGTTAGAGGACGATTGATTTTAATTTTCCTTGAGCTTGCTTCTTTCTTCTTCAAAACTATTTCACACCATTGTTTTATTTCTTCTAATGGCTTCCTTTCTTTTTTTCATTTCGATTTTTCTTCGTTTCTCCTGTTCTAGTATTTCAGTTGTTCCTTATTAGGTGTTGAGGTAAAGAGAGTAGATTTCAATCCTTTTCTTGTTCATTTTCTCTTTTTAGTAAGTAATGGCAGAGGAACGATATCTGACGGTAATGTTACAGAAAACTGTTCAGGGATTTCTTTTGAACAACCAGGTTTTTGGGAATCGTCTTCTTTAACACATCTGGCTTTTGGAGATTATGGAGCATTTGAAACATCATCTTCATCTAGGAATTTCTCAGCATTGCCAAAATGTTCTGCTTCGTTATCGCTTTGAGGTTGTACGTCTTCTTCAAATACAATTTCTCTGTGCATGTCTTCATCATTGATATCTACATCATCTTCTATTTCTCTTTCCTGGTCTGTTACTGACGCAGGTAGAAAATCTTCCTCTGTAAAAATATTTTCATCTAGAGGGTATATGCCAGTCATTTTAAATCCGTTAACAGCTTTTTCAATTAGCTGTTTTTTCGTAGGCTTGCTTGAATAATCCAGCGACGTGGTATTTTGTCACTACTTGTCCAGGGTTTGATGTAGTCCAGTTATCACACAAATCATCATATTAAGCTTTAAGTGCTCTAAAAAAATTTCTATCCAATGGCTGTGTGCGGTGGCTGATATGTGGTGAAACACTAAGCAAATGTATATTGTTCCTTTTTGCGTATGTAATACATTCCAAACTGGTATGAGAAATGTGATTATCCAATATTAGCAGAACAGGACTATCAGTTAAAGGATTCGTATGCTTGCGAAAGGGCTCCAAATAATCGAGGAATTTTAGTGAATTCATGTAGCCAGAATCTGTTACAGCTAAGGCAGAACCAGTTGGAACATCCTTTATGAATAGATGATTGATTTAATCTGTTGCGTGCAAAAATAAAGAACGGGGATACATAGTGTCCTCTGTAGCACTCATAGAGCATGTAACTGTCACAGTTTTTCCCTGCTCAGCAGCCACATTTTTAGCTACTTTTTCCAGTGGGAGCTACATGTTTAGGCAATTTATTTGGGACGGTCTGAAAACCACTTTCATCCATATTAGATTCTGTTGGGAGGAAATTTATATTTGTCATTGTCAAGGACAGTTTTCAAATTTTGAAAATATTGTGATAACTGCTGCAGGTTGAACCCCATTGTCCTAGCTACACTGGTTTTTCTAGGAGTACGAAGTGAAAGACGATTACGTTTCATACATTGTAAAAGCGCAAATCTAATGCTTTACAATAATCTATTATTTGTTTTTCCTGTTCTTCATTAAATACGGCCCGAAACCGTCCCAAGGAATTTACTCCGCTACCAACCTTAAGCCGTTTCCGAATAGTTGATTCATCGTACCCAAGTTTCCGTCATATTTCCCTAATTGATATGCCTCTCTCACGCAATTGCCTAATTTGTCTTAAAAGATCCTCAGTTAATGGCCTCAGGCTTTCCTTTTTTCTCTTATAGGTCCTGAAAAAATGAATTGGTCATTCTGGGCACGAGTGAAAATATTTTTCCAAAATTCACCGCCAAAGGGGTAAGAATCCGCACAATAGGGGGCAAAAGTCCGCAGCGGATCTTTGCCCCATCAGAAATGCCGATTTTTACCCCAAACTGCCTTTTTAGATTTAGTAATCCTCAATTAGAAAAACATAAACCTCGATAAATAATTTTTTTGTGAAATCTGTTCTCTGAAATCCATGCTAAGTAAACAAAACGAACAATACGCACTCAAAAAATCTACTGTCACTTTAATTGTCAGTGGAACCATAATTTCATCATCACTGAACTAGGCGTATTGCTATTTCTTAACTGGTAACAGGGGGGGTGGGTGGCTCAGTGGTTAGAGCCTGTGCCTGTGGATCCAAGGGTCCCAGGTTCGAATCCCACCGTTGGCCGGAATTTTTTCATTTAATTTAATTATTTAAAATTAATTCTGATGCCTTGGTAGGATTCCCCACTCGACCATTCACTGTTGGGTTCTAATTAACAGTGCTGTTCCTAAAGTGGCGCTGGGAAACAGTAACAAAGCCTACACAGAACACACATGATTGAGAATTTAAACACAAATTTGAGACTGGCATATTAGGTATATACACCTAGGCCATAAATCGAAAAAAAAAAAAAAAAACTGGTAACAGATGAAGTTGCATGGTTAAAATAGACAAAAGTTGTGCAGTGTTGTGCTCATTAAAAAGGTGCCAAAAACCGTTGATATCTACAGAGAGATTCAAAATATCGAACATAAAACGAATGAATTTAAAGAAATTACAATTTTAATTTTTTGTCCGATATTTTGAATCTCCCTGTAGATATCAAAGGTTTCTTGGCACGTTTTAATTAAGTACAAAACTGTGCAACTTTTGTCTAATTTAACCTACTTTCTATCTGTTACCTACCGTTTAAAAAATAGCAATACTGTAATTATGAATAAATTACTTAATTCAGATTTTTCTCTGACTTTTGGATTTCGATTTTACGATAAATTAATTTACAATTTTCTCATATATTTTTATCACTGGTCTTAAATATGGCCTACATTTTTTTATTTATGTAAAGAGAATAATAACAATAAATTTTGCAAATAAATTGAAAAAAATATATGTATAAAAGAAAATCAAAGAAATATTCAAAAATAATTATATTCATTATATTTCAATACGGCCCTGATTTTTGTTGGACTAATAAAATATGGCTACTGAGTACCAACTCCTGTTTCTGGTAAATTTTCTATCTGCTAATTAGATACTACTTTACTATTTAGTCATGATTTCATAACTAACATTTTATAGTTTCAAGCACATTATTCCATTTGAGTACACAAAAAACAGTTAAAAAACGAAATTTATAACTTTAAATTTACCCGAAATCGGATGTAGAGACACTCTGTAGGTTTCTAGCGACAGTTGACGTAGATGTCATGTTTTTCAGTTGATCGTTGATGTTGATTTTAATAATTTGCTGTGGTTTGAAAAGAACTTAAATTGTTTTTTTAAATGTAGGTAAAAAAACGAGTTGTGGAATGTAAAAAGTGCTTGTTTTATACGTCTGAATAATTAATAAGTAGGTCGAAGATGTCTGCTTAAATGGTAAGTTTTAATAATATATTAAAATGCATTAAAATATAACGACTTTTTAAAAATATTTTCAGCCGAAAATGGTTAACTATTTAAGTCCCGTGAAAATGGATTTACTGAATAATCTAGAGACTACATTTAGTATACAATCGCCAAATATAAATCAATCTATCAGCGAGTTAGATAATTTTTTATCTTCTTCCACTCAGGAGGGCAGAGAGTCATTGGGCATTTTATCATTGGATTTTCGCGAGGATGTTCAAAATTCTTCAAACTTTTTAAATGTCACCGTATTTGATTTGGAATCTCTAAATTCGCAATTTGATTTCCAATCTCTAAATCCGCACTCTGATTTAGGAAGAGAATCTCTGGGAATTTTACATATAGACCAACTAAATGTTAATCTGGAGATTCAAGATGACAACTCTCCTGGTATATCATTGCTTTCACCTGTTCCAAAAAATTTTAATTTTACCAGAAACTTGGATACCGCTTTTTTAATGACTCCCACGAAATATTCAAATTCATCTTTTAACAGTAACAGCTTAGAATTGCCATCCAAAATATTTGTTTTAACGAAGAGTGACAATTCTGTTGCTTCTTCTGCTGGTCAATCCTTTTTAAACAATGCTCAAATAATGACTACCTCTAATGAAGAAAATCGCCTAAGATGTATGTCTCAACCATTAAGCAATGATTTAAAAGTTAAAAATCAAAAAGAATTTTTCTGGAGCACAGGTAGACCTATTAAAACTAATTTTTTGCCCACCAGTATTTACGGCAATAAATTGAAATTTGATGATAAAGAGGATATATTTGTAAGTCATCTGTTTAAAATTTATATTTTCTCTTGCTGTAATATTTAAATTTTCAGTACGATTCTGTGTTTATTGAAGGAAACCACCTTGCCCAGAAAATTGCTGATGGCTCTTTTTTAAATGATGATGGTAAGAAATAATTAATTCTTAGTTCCTATTTTTATACACTGGGTGTTTCACAACTAATGGGAAAATATCTTAAATTAAAACCATAGGTCCATTAATTATTTGAGGTGTTCAAGGGGGGAGGGGATCAAGCTAAATCTTTCCAAATCTCACTTGGGGGAGAGGGGGGTCTTTGTAAATCTGACGTATTTTTTTTTCTAGTAGAAAACGGTGTAAAATTGTGTGAAAATAAAAGTAATAAAACATATTGTGTTTGTTTTTTTAATAATCCAACGCATTTACACCCAAAACACAAATTTTGAAAAAATCTCACGAGATATTAGGGGAGGGGGAGGGAGTTGAGGAAAATCTTAGGAAATCTCACCAGGGGGGGAGAGGGGGTCAAAAAATCATCAAAAATACCTCACGTAATTAATGGACGCCCCCTTAAGTGTGTGGCACCTATTTACAAGTTTTTTAATTTGTATGTGACAATTAACAATAGGGTTGCCATCTTTTTGAAAAGTGAATAAAGGACATTTCAAAGAAATCTTAGATAGACCGGCTTTATGAATGCAAGTAGGGCGCTAGTGCATGGTATCATGGTAAACCGCTTAAAATGCACAGCAGGCAGTTTTTTCACTTTTTAATAACTTATTATTGAACAATAATATCTTAACTAGGTAGTTACATCATAATTGAATAAAAAAACATAAACATAACTAAAATATTAAAAACTGAAAAATATTAAAAACTTGTGCATCCTCTGTATGCAACAGACGCACAAACGAAACCATACCTCTAGGGATTACTGAATTTAAAAGGACTATTTGTGTTTTAAGAGCAAAAAGTGATAATTTGCCAGTTGAAACAGAAACAGAATCTGTCGAAAGCAGCAACCAATTTTTCGCACAAAATGCACACAAGATTTTTTCTAAGTTCACATTATTTTAAGAAATAGATATAAAAACAGAAAATTTGTTATAAGTAGTGTATAATGTGTTGTATATATCTACATTAATCATGAAAAACGGAGTTGATATTCAAAGTCAATGTTAACTTGGATAATAAAACAAAAAAACATCAAACTACGTACAAATAACTTGAAAATCATTTATTAAAAAGAAATCTTATTATATTACATCTAATTTTAATTAGGCGAACAACAAAGCTGTTAAGTTTTCCGCTCGGCGAGCGACAAAACTGTCACTTAATGTTCGTTCGCGTAAAACGTCAACTTTGCAGTTGTATTTCAAAGTGCAAAAGCCTACTTTGGATAGTGATCGCAGAAAAATAGTATTTTATTTGATTTTGCAGCCTCCAAAGCAGCCTTGTTTTTATTATGAAGTTGTAAAATTTATGACAATTTTCTTAAAAATTAAAATATATTAATAAGCTTTGAGAGGATTAGTCTGTGGACCACAGATTTCTTTTATCGCGTCCTTTGATTGCCATCACAGACAAAATTCGCTCAGAAAATGCGGAACTAGCAGATACACTTAATAAATATGAAATTAGGGAAAACACATTTGGAGTATTTAAAGCAGTTTAAAACAACTTCCCATTTTTTTAATACCCTTAAATTTGGTTTTATTTTTCAATCTCTAACATTCTAAATTCTGCATCACCTCAAATAATAACAATGAAACCGCAAAATAACCAAAATAATTTAGAAATGTATAATCTTTAAACATTGGTTTTAGCTGCAGAAAATTATTTGGTTTGGAATATTGAAAATAAATAACCAAACTTGTCGACAGCTGCACACATGTAAAATGATGAAGTCCGTTTGCAAAAACAGTAGTGGGACTGGGTTTCATTTGTGGGAAAGTGTGGGCCAAAAACTCTAAAACCAAAATTAAGGTAACTGACAAAAATAACCACAGTAAACCTAATGCAATAAATCCTTCTTTCCAAGTCACATTAGCCTTGGATTGTCTGCGTGATAAAACAAAAGATAAAGCTTGTCAAAAATAGCGTCTTAAATGAGTATATTTCTGTAATTTTTTGAGTGCAATTATTATTGATAAACTCGGTCTACTCCTTGTGCTATAATAATTGAATTAACTTTGATAATAATTATGAAAAATAATCGACGTGGTAAATAGATTATTATTGTATTGCTGTATTTTACTCTTATTCCAAGAAGGCATTTTCATGAGCTGCAAAAATTAACAAATTTATTCAGACCTAGGATTTCTTTTAGACAAAAAGTAGCAAATTCTGCCCTATTCAGTGTAGAATTTGGCATAGTTTCTTTTCGTGAACTTTCTTATTTATAGTGGTATTGCAATTAGCTGCTACTTTTTACTTATAATGCCATAATTTAGGCAGGCGCAAGAGAGTGATATTTTGTAACCCTATTACTAGAACTGGCAGTTGGTCAACTTTTTTTATAATTTTTTTTAATTCATGTTTTGTTACCTCATGCGTGATCCAAGTTATTACATTTATTCGTTTATAATATACAGCTTATGAAAAACCCTAATTAAATCGGAATTTATCGGTACGTTAATTTTAGATAGTTCAGTCTGTCTTGATAAGGGTTTACTTTCCGCACTGTTGTAAAAACTGTTTCTACAATGAAATGATTTTTTCCTAAAGTAAATAAATTTGCTCTCTATATTTGTGTTGTTTTAGTTTATTTGAACTTAGAAATTAGTCGAAGAGATATGTGGGAAAAGATTGAAAAATGTCCTTCAAAAAAAAAAAAAAACCGACATGTACATATCTTAAAGAATACATAAAAAATTTAACAAATTGCCCAAGTTTAAAATTATTTTAAACCAAATTTCAAAATTTAATTTTGATTTTAAAACAAAGTGGCAATAAGCTTGCAGAGTTATGTCAGTTTTTCTGAAAATAGTAAAACCTAGCTTGATACCAAAGTGGTCTTAACCAACTATATACACGATTAGATCAAACAAAAATTGGCCGCCTGTTGACTGATTTTTCATTTAGTTGCGAAAGTAGTAAGCGTCGGAAAACTGCTGATTTGCACAAGGAGAATTCGGTTGAGGTTATCTGTTATGTGGCTCAAATGGAGCTCAGAAAATCTGGTAATATGCAAGCCTCCAAACTACTACAAGAAATAAGAATCGTGCGAGAGCTACTGAATATATAATTGCTTTAAATAAAGTTATGACCTGAGATACTAAAACACAATTGCTACCAGAGGAGGCACTTTCAGTTTTAGTGGAAGTGAACTTATCTCGTAATCAATATAATTTAATTAGAGAAATGGACATATAAAGTTGTGCAACAAGTCAAGCTTGCATGTAACCTTAATAATATAAACATTTTTAAAGTATATTTTGCACCTTTCATATAAACTACCAGTAAAATGTTGGCAAGTTAGAAACGCTACTGATAAAGAAAAAGTTAAAAAAAAAAGAGAAATCATCGGGAATTTATGTAATTTTAAAAAATATCGAGAAAGCTTTGCTAGAAAAATAGCTCGACAGAAAACTAATGAAGATGTTTTCAAGAGACTTCTTCTCTCTTCATAGCCTGTTATTATTAGCATTAAAAAACTCAAAAATTAAAGAAAAATAATTTTTCTAGCGAAGCTTTATCCATGTTACTACCACCGGATGTTGATGACCAAATTAGTCATGTTTCTGATAGTGATAACTCTTTGGATTGTAATTTTGATTAAATATTAATTTTAAATAATTTTTGTTCAATTGAGTTATAGACCTAAGTTTATTATCAGTATTTTCAGTTAATACATTCTCAGACCACTGATATAATATGAAAGTCTTTTAATTAAAAAAAAAAAATGTTAATTTAGTATTTTGATAATGTTTGAAGTGTGTAGCAAAATATTCTGTTGTGTTTTATTTTTTTGTCGCCACTCTTGAGTTTAATTTGTCTTCAACAAATAATGTAATTTCAAAGAGGGATAATTTTGATATAAAAGATAGTAATTAATATATCTACTAATACCTAATAAGCTGTTTTACTACTTGAATTTCTCACAACTTCTTAAGGAACAGCCTATACCTAATTTAAAAGGTGTCAGTTATAATGATACACCCTATATAGTGTCAGTAATATCTCTGTTGATATTATTTTGATACATTTACACTTTAAACATATTCCAGAATACTAAAGTATAAGCTTTAATGCTTTCCAGAATTGTTGGTAAGTTTTGATACTTTTTGCCCCTGTGTGCGCCGGTGCTGCTGCGAATAAGTTAATCATGAAAAATATTGAAATATAGTTTTTAAAAAGGACATTTTCAGGTTTATAAAGCCACAAGAACAATTTGTTTGAAAAAAGGACAGGTGGCAACCCTAATTAACATATACTATTTCAGTTGTTTATTTTTTGTTTCTGTAGATATAAGATTTAAAAAAGATCATATGCAATATGTTAACCAACTCACCCAGCAGAATAAATTTGAGATGCTTAATTTTATTTAGAGTAGAGTAGAAACGGCAAAGAACTTTTGCGTTTGGTAACACTAGGTTGTTTTACCGACAACGCTACGCTATCGTCATGCTCGCCACTTCTACTTTGAACAAGGATTTAGTCATGGCAACAAAATATTGCCATGCTATTAAAACTGATATGCCACTTAATGACAGTCTTTCTATGCAAAGCAAGATATATTTGAATTTAATGCATGACATAAACATGATTGAAATAATTGAAAAACCTTGCAAACTTTAGTTTCAATCAACCAAAATACAAAAATTATGGTACCCATCAAATTACTAATAAAATTAGCTTTCAAATGTAGTGTTACCCTTTGCAATACATATCAGTTTTTATCCCATTTTATTCAATGATGTATCTTACTTGGTACTTCCCCTATTTAATTTGTATTGATTAAGCTGGGCAGAAGAATTGACATATGACAGTTGGAGATATAATAGTTTCCCCTTTCAATAAAAATTTACTTGTTTTGAGATTTTTTTAGGACAGTTCTATATTCTGAGATATTCAAGTTGGGTCTTTTAAAAAAATCCTGCATTTCTTTCAACTATTTTTATTTTATATAATTTTAATAATGTTTACATATGTTGTAACATTTATAATAATATATATTCAAACTATTCTAATACTAACTTTGAAGGAAATGCATTGGGTAATAATTTTGTGTATTTGTTAATACGTAACTGTTATTTTTACTGGGTAGACAAATAAGTCATTAATAAATGACAGTAATACCCCAAGTCTTCTGATAAAAGAGTATCACATTTTTAGTTACAGTTGGCACGTGTCTTCTTATTTCAGTTGCGCTTTGTTGTTGCTTAGCAGCGTAAACTTTATTAAGATGCGTTTACATGAATACAAGAAGTCACTTTGAAAAAAATCAAGATTAAGATTTACATTTTGTCTACAAATACTATAACAATTTACTTTCGTACTTTATAAATAAATTTCCCAGCTGAACATTGGTTTTTAGCATTTTTAGAGTTTTTAGTTTTTAAAGATAATCCAAAACAGGTGCAAATTCGTGAAACAGAATCTTTGTTAAAAAAATATATTATAACAAGAGGCACAGAAAATATTTATTGGATAACTCATTTAAATTTTTTTAATCAATTTCATTTTCTTCACAACTGGACTCTGATTCAGTCTCATCATTACTTGCCGTTGTACCTAAATTAATAATAATTGGTTATAGATCAGAAATATTTAATTGCTTGTATTTTTCCCAATCGGAAACAATGATGTTTTTAGTGTGTCTTACATAATTGTCGCACTGAGTATCGGTAACATTATTCAAAGCTTCTGACCAAGTCTGAAATACATCTTTCGGTGACGACTTTGTTGTTAAAATGTTTTCGTCATAAAACCGTTTGCGCTGTGACCACACCATCTCTATTGCATAGTACTGGCAGTGATATGGAGGAGTTCTTAATATTTTAAGCCAATATTCCTCAACATATCTATCTAGGTAGAATTCTTTTATGGGAGATTTTGACGAACAACTTCCTAAATTTCATTCCATTGATTGGATAATTAATGTTCTTTTCCTGCAACCATTCTATAGTTTTATCTTTTGTCCAACTGTAATAATGAATATTTTCCACGTATTGCATTATAGATTATAATCAAAGTAGGATGTTCTAGACTAGTCATATATTTCGTCTTAAATAATTTTTCAAAATTTTCTGTGTTCATATTTTTGGTAATTTTTTATAAACCCTGTTTCATTGTCACCATGGACAATTATGTATCGAATTCCGTCTCCTGTTGTTTTACTTGCAGCAGCCATCGTTCCATCTTGACAACTTTTTCTTTCACTTCCCTTGCTATATACCCATGTCTCATCCATAAATACAGGCTTAAAGTTACCCAGCTCTAACTCCTTGTTAAAATTTTTCAAAAACGACATTTTTTTTTAACTGAAACGATGTTCGTTCCAGTTTAACATCGAGAGAAACTATCATAGACAAGAGATTGTCATCATGTCCGATAACCAAGCAGCCATCAAAGCGCTGAGCTCTTACGTAATCAGCTCAAAAACAGTCTGGAGATGCCTAGAAAAAATGATTGAGCTAGACGAGAAAAATACAGTTACTCTCACTTGGATCCCGGAATATAACAGGGTACAGGGTAACGAGATTGCCGATAGTCTCGCAAGGAAAGGGACTCAAATACCCTTTGTGGGACCTGAGCCGTTCTGCGGTATTAGCAGTAACATAATATTAGGAGAATATAACCAGAAAAGATCGGATGCCTGCATCTGCCTGAGCAAGAACATGCTACTTATTGTAACAGAGATCCTTACTGGGCATTGCCGACTAAAATGACACCTTAATAAACGAAGAGTAGAAGATAGTGAGTGCAGATTCTGTGAGGAGGATGACGACGAAATCTCCAGTCACATTCTGACTGAATGTGTAGCACTCCAGAATCCAAGGGCACTATACATAGGAGCACATCAAATAGAAGAGGGAGATTTACCTAACTTGAAGCCACTCCAAATCCCACACTTCCTTGAGAAGATAGAATTGGAAGGGTTGTTATAGGCACTGAAACATTTCCTTGCTGCATTAGCGACAGAAAGGGACACAATAGATCTTTTAGATTGCAGTGTATTAACACCCCATTCCCAACATAACATAATATAACCGAATCGATGTTTGTTCCTAAAAAAAACTGTCTGTTGTTACTTCTTTTAAAATGAAAGCCAATTTTTCGAATCCTTGTATTAATTGACCGTGCAGAACATTTCACATCAAGCATTTATTTTCCGAAAATCGTTTATGTAACCTTCGTACATCTTATATATAACTTGACTCAACTTACTTAATATTAAAGAATTGACTTTTGTTTTACTTCGGCTTACTTTTTTAGACTTTATTTTCACATACTCTGTATCAGAATTTGTTGATTTACTAAGTCTACAGATAGTTTTCCTCGAAATATTTAATGCCTCTGTAGCCATTTGATTGAACCTCTTTCCAAGAGCCTCGCAAATAGATTTGTCTCTTAAAATAGGAAACTACGTTTAGGATTAAAGTTTTTGATTGACAACTAAATCGTTTCACCATTATTGGTGCGTTTGATTTGATCATCGGAGATCTCCGAGCGCTTCAAAAGTGTTTGAATTGGCACTCCGCGAGATCCCCAAAGTGTTTGTTTCGCTTTGGAGCGAGAACATAGAGCGAGCTCGATGTTCTCAGGGGGGCTATTTTCAAAGTATGGGAGCACTCATTTCTCTCAAGATTCTCATCAAAAATGTCATACGTCAATGTGGAAATGTTGTTTTTAAAGGCATCGAGGATTAAAATTCTTAGGAAGATTTTAATTCTCTCTAAATAAACCGAGAGAAACAGTCAGTGAGTTCACACTGGCCCTAAGAGCCCTAAAAATACGGTTTTACGTTGACGTATGACATTTCTCTTGAGAGAAATGAATTCTCTCGAGTTTGAAAATAGCCCCCCCCGAGCAGAAAGATCGAGAAGAGGGAGAAATTTGTCTTTGTCTCTACCTATCTCTTTTTAATTAAATTACAAACAAATTTGAATCTCAAAATTAAAGACCAGTCAAGAAGTCAACAAATTATTTAGCCGCTTTTGTCTTATAGCTAAAATTATTCATCATAAAAAAAACAAAATGTGTGTTTGGAAAATACATTTTTTCTGTCCAGATCTAATCACCAGTAATCACAGTCATGGAGTATGAGAGCGAAGCGGGCATTTGTGGTAAATGCTGCATTTCAGGGCCATTACCCCTTATTATTAAAAGTTTTTCCATTTTCTTTACTTTTTGCTCACTATTTTAACATACAAACCAGAAACAAGATTCACAGAAAAGCGAGGTTATGTTTTTTACTCTGTTTTATTTGATTTGATTCAATGCTCTATTGTGACGTCATCACTTCTCGGTCTCCTCGACGCCCGCTCGATCGAGTTTCAAATCAAACGCCCCTTTTGTTGAATACAAATTTTTAACAAATTGACAAATTCAAAATTATTTTGATAACTGCCTTTGACATAATAACATGATGTAATTAATCTAGGACGTGCCAAATTCTAGTAACTTTTTGTTTCATCTATTTTACATTTATACAATAAAGAAAGCGAATGGACTTGGGGTATTTCCGAGACTTTATATTTTCATATGCAGTTTTAAAATTACCCTCTGAACTATTTTCAAGTAAATCTATGCTTTTTTAAAAATAATCTTTTACTATTATCAATAGCTCCCGCAAATGGAATTTTGGATTGCACTCCTCAACCAGATTGGCCTGACTTTGACGAAAGTGAAGTAGACAAGGAAAAATCACCTAGGCTGAACTCTGAAACAGTAATCAAAGCTATTGACAAAATGTTTCCAACTACATCACAGATTGATGATTTTAAGATTAAAACAACCAGATCAGAAAGTGCTTCAAGTAAATCCAGAGATGCTAAAGACATTTTAGACAATTTATCCGAAATATTCAATAACACACACAGAAGTGAGAAACAAAAATCTGAAGGAAGAATGTTATTAAATAATTTGGTTGAATTATTAAACAATTCACAGTACATATGTGACACTGAAGATTCAGGCCATTCCTCAAATCCAGAAAATGAATCAGTTGCAGTACATTCCAATAAAATTTTAAGTTGTGATAAAGTAGCTAATGTTTCCGATATGTCTGAGAGAGATGTTTCTTCTGAGAGTGGACCAAAAAAACGTTTATCACAAACTTTTTGTTCCATTAAATCAGTGCAACAAAAAGCAGAAAGAAGAAGTTCTCTGAAATCAGGGAGCTCTTTAAATAATAATAAGGTAAAAATATTTATTACTTTTCTACAAATTTAATTTAAAATGTGCTTTAATTGAAATGAGTTTCTTATCTACTCCCATAACTTTTATTTTATTTTAAACAATAACAGAGATACATTCAATATGTATTTACTAATAAATTAAAACATACATAAATCTGCATGTTAAGTAGATTATTTTGTATACAAGAATAAACACATATGTCAGTAAAGAATGATCCCCAAAAAATGTTTCTAAAGTATGCCATGGTCGACAGACAGAAACGAGTGTTAACTACGCACGGCTCTGAGTTAAATCCAAATTGAAACTTAAGAAGGAATAATTTTTCCAATAATAATAAGGTTTATTCGTTCCCCAGAACATATTTTAAAGATATGGAGCAAGTCCTGTTTTACAAAAAATGGTTTACATGGATTATATATAGTAGTGGCCCTAAAATATAACCTTGTGGTACTCCAATTTCATTTGTTTGGATTTAGTTTAAGAGCCACATAGTGAGAAATTTGGTGTAAGTAGCTTTCAAACCAAGAGTAAGCAACACCTCTAAAACCATGCCTACTATCAATGCCTACTTTAAATAACAGATAGAAAGTTTTTTAAATTAGACAAAAGTTGCGCTGTTTTGTGCTCATTAAAATGGTGCCAAGAAACTTTGATATCTACAAGGAGATTCAAAATATGGGACAAAACTTTAACCAATTTTCTATCTGTTACCATTTAAGAAATAGCAATACTGTCCTATCAAATAGTAGGGAACCTGCATATATTTTTTCAGTAGTTCATTCTATGAAATCTCTGACCAAAAATGAAGGTACTTAATATTGAACCATGTTAATAATATACTCTTTTAAAACTCAACCACATTTATACAGTGTGTCCGTAAAGTATGGAACAAATTCATTTTTAGCTAAACAGACCATTTTAAGAAATAATCCTGAAACACGTCGATTTTTGATTTTAATTTACCGTATTTTAAAATAATAATCTAATATACAGGGTGAATTACTTTCGAGTAATGACGTCACCGTCATTTTTTTTAAATGGAACACCCCCATTTTGTCTCAATTTTAGGATTACTCTAGCTGAGCTGATTCCAAAAATGTATCACATGTTGATTTCAATTGGTACAGGGTGGACTTGTGATCTAGCAGACAGAATATGAAAGAAATTATTTCTTATCAATTTTGAAAAAACATAGTCGTCTAGTTTTTTGTGAAATGTCATTATTTGTTTAGTAATTTATTGATGTTCAGTGACAGTTTAGTACTACAATATTTTTGGTATTCGTAAATGTTTTAATTATTGCTTAGATTTAATTTGAATTATAAATGGAGTTAAGTGTAAAACAAAAAATTGAAATACTTATGATGATTGGGTATGGAGACAGATCGCGAACTCAGATGGAAGTGTGCAATTTGTTTAATGATAAATATCCAGAAAGACCTATAACGCGTTCAACAGTCAGTAAGATTGAAAAGAAATTTCGAGAAACTGGTACGGTTGAAAATGTACGCAAATCAGGTCGTCCCTCTGCAAATGCTGATACAGCATTAGATGTTTTACTTAGTTTTGAAGAAGACGCGCACACCTCTGTGCGTAAAGTTAGTCGCGATATCGGTGTTAGCAAAACAACGGTACACAAACTATTAAAGCTTGAAAAATGGCATCCTTATAAAATCAAACTTATGCAGGAATTAAACGAAGATGATCCCGATAAAAGAATCCAATTTTGCGAAAAAAATTATGGATTAATGTCACCATCTTTCAACATTAGTATAATTTCTATAATTTTTTTTATATTAATTAATTTAATTTGTACTAATTTTACTCTCAATTTGCCTCGTGCTCTATTTTATTACTTCTTAGTTCATCTAATTTTTTAAATAGCCCTGTGACACAGAAGAGAGTTGCTTTTTAATCGGCTGGTGCGAATTAAACTACGATAAGTAATACTTAAATAATAAGTTTCATTTTACTAAGGGGAAATTTATTCTGAAGCAGTGTGAATGGCCCTTAATTATTTACGGAAAATACTGTTAGATGATTTAAAATTTTAGGAAGTCAATTAAAATCTATATTTAGGCTATAATGGGGTCTATTCTGTAAAAATTCCTTTATATTTAACGGCCTTTAAAAATATTTTCTTCTTTACTTCTGTCATTATTTAAACGGATCTTTAAAATACATTAGAGTACTATCTTAAAGAAATCTGTTTAAATAATGACAGAAGTAAATTAACGAATACAAATATACTTTTAAAGGCCGCCAATATTTTTAAAGGCCGTTAAATATAAAGGAATTTTTACAGAATAGACCCCAATCTGTGTTAAAATACCTACTAGTTCTAATTTATCTATAAATAAAATTAGGCGTGCCCCAAAGTTACTTTCCGCTTAAGATCGCCAATAATGTCAAAATATGACCTTTTGCAGAAAACCAGTGGCGGCTTGTGACCAAAAATTGCGGGTTCACAATGACAAAATATAGATCTCAGTACATATTTAGGTAAAAAACTTTAGGGTTTATAATATCTCTTTCCAAAACACTGAAAGTTTTTTGTCTTAATCTGTACTGAGATCTATATTCAGTCATTGTGAACCCCCATTTTTTGGTCACAAGCCGCCACTGCAGAAAACGTCAATTTTGCAGTTACTTTTCAAGGCGCAAAACCCTACTTTCGATAGTGATCGTAGAAAAAAATATTTATTTAGTCACATTAATATTTGTGTGTCTTATTACTTAACCCTTTAAGAGCTATTTGCACCGTTTCAGAATAAATTTACCCTTAGTAAAGGGAAACTTTTTATTTAAGTATTACTTATCATAGTTTAATTCGCATCAGCCAATAAAGCAACAATTAATTAAATGTCAGATTGATTTGGCAACGTCAAGATTTCTCTAGAAAAATAAAAAATAATGTCCAATTTGAATTTTATTTTGAATGTTGAATGAAAGTCATTATTGTCACAGGCGCAGTAGAGAGAACAATCTCTTCTGTGCCACAGAGCTATTTAAAAAAATTAAATGAATTAAGAAGTAAAAAATAAAGCATGGAATGCAGCCATAATGAGAGTGAAATCAGTATTAATTCAATTAGTTAATATAAAAAAATATATAGAAATACCAACGTTAAAAAATGAGGTTAAGGTATAAATTAAAATTAGCCAATACTACCAATAGTTTAATGTTAGTTTCACAGAAAATATTCGCAGATAAAAACACTCTTTTTAAAAATGGTTATAATTATATTGTCTATAAAATATTTGAGTTTGAAACCTAAATATTTATACTATAAATGTGCTTCAATTTCATCAAGAAAATTGATAATTTTCTTCGGTCAGCCTAAATCATCGCAGTGTAAAAGTAATAGTTTCTTGTATATTTTATATTCTTCGTGGTATCCAATATTAATGACAACTACTATTTTCAAAGCATCACCATCTTCCATTATTTCCATTTTGTAAATTGCAATTATTTACAAAGGCGTATTAGTACTTATAATAAAGACTGATTTGTATAACTAGAGCTAATACCTACATCAATGGCACAGTGAGAGTCAAAATCTTTATGTTATTTTGTAAGCACCTATTATGATCGAACGTCATTTGTTATCGACATTTCTGAACAAAACTTATAGCCGTATGTCTCTCATAAGCGACCCAAGTTTGAACCTAGGGAGACAGGTAAAAACTGATACAGGTGGCAACGCCGCATGGCAGCTGACCACCGCGTACTTTACAATAAGCAAGCGAACATGCGTAAATCATGATAGTGTTGTTGATTTCGCCAGTCAACATCGCAAAACATAAATTGTTTTAAAATAGGAGTCGCGTTTAAGCGACAATAGGCATACAGATGTGTGTAAGTATAAAAAAAATAAATTCCGGCCAGCACACGTTCTTAAGAAAAAAATCCGTCTTTAGAGAGTTAAAATTCTCAAAACAAGGTTGTTTAAGCTCCTTTCAGAATAGAATTTACTTATTATTATTGTATTATTAATGTGATAAATTTAATCAAATGTAAATCAAATTAAACATGTTCCTTAATGTCATATAAATATTAAATGAATGAAGTAATTCCTTAGCCCTTACCATATTTTATGACTAAAATTTCATATAAACTTGTGCTCTAAATTACTTTTTCAAGATACAGGATGTTAATTTTGTTTAAAAAGTAGCCTTCCAGGATGCCATCGGACTTATTAATTTTACACTAATGTGGTTTAAATTAACTAAACCTGCCAATTTTAATCAAAATCGTCAAAAGAGTATAACGAAATTCCGATTAACAAACACCCTGTATCTTAAAAAAAGCAATTTAGAGCACATGTTTATAAAACACCCTATATATTATATAAATTGTTGAAAACTGTTAACTTCATTAACGAAATACATTGCATATGAGTAATAAAAAAATATGTATAATACCTAAATTTAATGCAGGTAACAAGATTCTGTAATTTTCCTACCCTATATTTTTAGACTACTAATAATGCAGATGTGAAAAGTAAACAAAATTCTGCTGCTCCTCTTAAATTAAAACCTGTAAAAGTGACATCAAAAAAGGGTCCTTTAATAGCAATCATTCCCGTGGAAGACATGAAAAAAAGTGAGTTAACAATTTTTTTTTCTTATTACCTTTTTATCAATTAATATGCTTTTATTTTAGCCAACTCTTGTCCTAATACCACAAATAAAAGACCGATTGCAAGAACAAGTACGCCAATAAATGTAAGTTTGTTTCAATACTTATTGAATGCTAAAGGTACATATCCACCAAAACAAAAGTTTCATCAAACTTTTATAAATATCCACAAACGTTTGTTATTAATGTTTCTTTAAAAGACATTTTTCTTACTAAAGTTGTTCTAAGAAATAAGAAAATATAAGTTAATTGCTTTTTAAACTTGCTCCAAATTCGACTAATATATCTTTAATATAATGTTGCCAGATTTAAGAACCTGAAATTTAAAAATGTTCATAAGTACTAAGGGAATCTACATAATTTATTATCGTCACGGTCAAAATACGTATATTTTTAAACTTATTCATTCAACTAAATAAGATCTCCGAGCAATAAACAATTAGAAGGAAAGGTTACCACAAATGCTTTATTACCAACCATTTTAACAGCGAGAAAATGGCTAATCCAATAAAACGAAACTGGTATTTCTAAATTATTACTCCCAGATATGACGTTTCCACAATTATGAACTTACCAGAACGGATACCTTCCGCTAGAGGGCGCTCAAAGCTGCAGAGTTTGGGATTCCACAAATATGAAACACTCAGCACAAACCTAAATAACATTTGAGGCACCTCATACCAAAACTTTATTGGGTTTATTTGATTATGAAGTGTTAAGTTGTATTGTTGAAGTTTAATTGAGCCGAGCTTTAATTTTTTAAAGCAAGTCTCAAAATGTTTTATAGATTTGCATTATTTGTGTTTTGATCTAATATTTATTTATAAAAATTAAATGACAGACAAAGAAGAGCTTCTTTATTTTTGTTGACTATTAATTCATATTAAATTAAAATATAGGTAGGCATATTAACATTGTACTACACAAATATTAATATCTTAAAAAAAAGATCTTGCAATATCCCAATGTAGTGTTTTCATAGTACCCCACGTTTAAAGTCTATTTTTCATTTTTAGTAAAAGTATGAGAAAAGGCTAAATCTGTGCTCCTTGGAGCTACTTTTTCAAAATTTGAATCTGTTACAAAAACTTACAAACTTTCAATTTTGAAAAAATGGCTTCAGATCAGCATAGATTTATTCTTTATCTACATCTACAGACAATAAACTTTAAAAGTGGGCACAAAACCTTATTCATTTACTGCTCTGAAGAATAGTAAATACTCGTCTCAAAAGTAAAAAACCAATGAAACAAATTTGATTTTATTTAAATTTAAATTGAATAGAGAATTAAAAGTTTCAAATGAGCTATCAGTTCTATCCCTGTTGCCAAGGTTGAAATTGGGATACATTTTTTATTATAGAAATTTGCTTTATCAGAAGTAAAATCCGACTTGTCTCAGCATATTCTGGAATAATTCACAGTACAGAAATTAGTGCGTTGGGTGATATCTGCATATTCTCATATATTTTTTAAAATAATAATTTAATTATTCATTGTCTATTTTCATAGTAAGGGCAGGGGCGGTTTCTCCATTGGTTCATTTGTGCAGTGAACACCCAGTTAAATTTTATAAAAACACTTATTTTAAAATTACATAAATAACAAAAATATAAATTTATTTTAATATTTTTATTTTCATACGTGTTAATCTATATTTTTTGGTACATCATTGCTCTCTGGCTGATCGCGTCTCTGTGACATAGAATACCTAAGTATACTGTGTCTGTGGCGCATTATGATGAGTGAGCCTAACACGAGTGAGACGATTTGATGAATGCATAAAGTTAAAAAGAGAAAACAACACGCCAACATATCCTTCAAACGTCAAAAGAACTCATTAATTGGCGCGTCGCTCACAAACAAGGTTGCCAAACCAGTGTTGCCAGTCTAGTACAATTTACAATTGTACTAGATGTAGTAAATTTTGCTTGAGGCAGTGTTCACGTGTAAAATATATATATAAATATATTGTGTTCCTTGTTTGGGTTCGTTATCTATAAAAACCCCCTTTTTTCCTCTTCAATAAATTAGATGTCACTAAAAATAGAATTCGAAAAATCTGGTACATAACAAAAACATATTCTGGCAACACTGTACCAAATCAAACAAACTGTCATTCCGTCTACCTGGGGATCGGTTATATCGTGCGAATTTAGAGATGAGTAGTAATCCGTAAATGTACCTACTTAATACTTACAGATTTGCTAATATCCATCTCTAAATTCTAGTGTGACACCGGAAAAACTTGGAACTTTAGAGACGTTGTAACCGAACTTTGATTTTAGTTCAAGGACGACTTACCCAACTCCGACTCAGCTGAGTTCTGTTTATAAATATGAACCTGAATATATTTGTATCCTTGTTTATCGATATATAAAATAAGAAAGTGAGAATACACTCAGTGAGACACGAGATCCCTTTACAAATTATACTTTTTATGGATTTTTGTGTTCCGTGAACCGAATTTTCGTTGTTTTGAGGTTGGCTGTACTGGTCTTAGGTTCTGTGTGAATTTACTAGTGTTTATGTACGTATCGTATTTGGTGAAATTTATAAAAACAAATAGACATAATTTCGAGAATCGAGTGCTTATAAAAAAGAATGGCCCACCTCGATCGGAGATAAACATTGTTCAAGAATGTGCTATAAGAAATAGAAAGTTTAAACATACTTTTAAGATTGAACAATATAAAAAAACTTCGTGGTTGTGCGGGTGTGATAAACAACATGCTTTGTTTTGTTTTCCTTGTTTAGTTTTTGCAAACAATGAAAATACTAAATCAGAAAGGACAAAAACGGGTGTTAGGGAATTATCTCATTTATCAGCAAAAATTAAAAAACACTTTTATTATTATTATTAAACTACTGAACTACCCAATGAATCGAGCAAAAACCTGACACTGATTATATTAGGTAAGCATGTTTTTGCATTATTTCTATAATTTAAACTTGATGTTTCTTTCTTGCACTGTATTAATCGAGGAATTAATATTTTAAAATATAACGAGCCACCACTACCTTTAATTTAAAAAAATCTAATTAAATATGGGGGATTTAAAGGGGATTGAAATTAAAATTAAAAACAAAAAATCAAAAATGAAAAGCGATATCAACATTTTTAGTAAAAATCAAGCCCTATAAGGAGATGAGGCCTATTGATTGTGAAAACTATCTGGTAGAAAATGGGTAGTTAAGGGAGTCTGTTAAACTGCGAAAAGTATCATTTAGAATGCCAGGCATTATATATCTTTATTCTAGTTTGTATTTGTGTAATAGTATGTATTGTGATAGGACTGATCTCATAAAATAAACATTTAAAACATTTTAGTTCTTATTTTATATAAAAGTTATTATTTTAAAAGGTATTTAAAAAATATATTTTTTATTTGACATGTGTGACAAAATGTGAAAATGATTAAATTTACAATAAAAACTGAAAAATGGTAGGTAAAGTTTCATATAATATTTTTTACACAAAAATCAATGTCAAGCTTTCTACATAACCTTATATATATTTAAAAATAATCTCAAATTATGAAGAAAAGTCAGTTAACTAATAATGTTTTTCTACACCCGTATTATAATAATGCACTTATATGCCCATAATCCGTTTCATAATGATACCCATTATGATACAGATTTTTCATTATGATACAGATTTTTAATCAATAGAAACCTACAATTTTTCAATCAAGCATGATGTTTGACGTTTGTCCTAAATTCCTATGTAATTGTTTTAGTTGTCAAAACGTATTAAATTTTCGTAGATAGCTAAACTTCGATAATTATAATATTAAAATGTCTGATATCAGCGATATAGAAGACTCCTCCACACATATAGGAGAAAGGAGAAAATGCAGTACAAAATATTTTGCCCCAAAAATCTGTGGTAATACCAATACCCAAGGTAATACCATTAATTACAATTTTGTAGAATTTTTTATAGAAATACGAGTAATTACTGTTATTGTGTTCAATACCAATATAAATAGAATATTTATAGGTCTTGATTATTTATCGGGTGTAGAAAAAATAGCGTATGCAACTCTCATGTAATGGTTATTACATGATCGTTGCATAATATACTATTATAGGTGGTTTTCAATGTATTAAAAACAAAACAAATATCACACTAACTAAAATATTCATTTATTAATAGTTATAGTGCTTGAAAATAGTATGATGTTGATAATAACTACATTTATTACAAACTCCAATAATAATAAAAACAGCGATATTAGCTCTTGTACAAAGTTTTGGGCCGAACTTACAAAAATGATCAAATTATTGGAAAAAGTGAACACCCATTTCAAATTACCACGAGCCGCCACTGAGTAAGGGTATGATCCGTTATTAACCAAAATATTGGTTATTCGCTCCAAAACTAACCGCTCTACTTGACATTCCTGAAAAATCGGTTAAATTAGGGACACGGTTACTTGAAAATGGTGACTCAAACGTCAATTCACTAACAGCTATATTTTTACGGTTACTATTAAGTCGAATGTCCATCTGTCACAAAAGTGACGTAAATCTCGGCCGTGGTCCAAATAAAACCAAGAAATTAGTTTTTTTCAGAAACCGCTGTCAAAAAATCCTGGTTACTTGCGGTTAGTAGTCGGTTAATATCGAACCATTCCCTAACTACTACCGTTGTAGGAAGAGATTATAGTAGGATAATGCTACAGTAAAGTGTTCGATGCAATCTCGAGCGCCATCTAGTGACGATTTAATGAAGTAGTCAATTTTTAATGCTATGCAGATACGCCCTCTACGTCTTCTTTTCGATGAAGCACGTGGCCTCTACTAAGTATCACCTACCTATTAAAGTTAAAAACATCTTTATTTATTTAAAAATAACAATTCATGATAAAAGACAAAATTAAACATAATAATGAAAATTTATTTCAATTGACAAATCCGTACAAATACAATTTTTGGATGAAGGTGATAAAAAGTGGTTAAGGACTTTGGTCAATATTTTTGTTATGTGCGGTTATGTCAATATATATAAACAATAACAATGTCCAATGTTTTAACTAAATTGAAACGTTCCAAGTAGAAGACAAAAAAGGAATAAGCTTCTGAAAATATTGCATGTAATTTAAGTACCTCTTAATTGGACGCAAAAAGCATCTTTTACCAATTACTATGTCTGGACTAAGTGTTGGAAAACTTTATAACCATAAAAATAGCTGAATATTTTTATAGTTTTCAAAATTCGAACAAGCTTTTCTACAAAATTTCATCAAAGCTATCAACAGTTTGCAAGAAATTGTGTTAAGGAACAAGGAAATCACTAATCAGGGAAAAATCAATCTATAACACTGGAAAAAAAATAACAAAAAAATAGCAGTCACGCAGATATATTAGTGACTTCCAAATGTATCTTGGCTGCTGTTCATGAATATAAGAAAAAATGTTCTCTCGGCTGGCACTGAGTGTTGAAATAAATCACCTTGAAAGGAAGTTTTCAATAGCTCCACTCTCTGTTTAGGAACAGCTCAAGACGAAATCGATAGACCTACAAGTGGTATATCTGTGGCAGGCATATTCAGTTAGTCTTTATATTTCATTATGCAATGCTACAAGGTTCAACAACTTGTCAAAATGCTTAAAATTTATTTTCAAAATCAGTGCTCTATTTAGTACAGAATTCTATGAACGACACAATAATTATAAAGTCCTAACTTTGAGCATAAAAGAAAATCTTATAAAAAACATTTTTGTTTATAATTTATCACTATTTTTCATTGTTTATAGAATACAGCCTTTTAGTTAGCTCAGACGAAACTGATTAAATAAATTAATGTTTTATTTTATTTCGACTGGTTGACTATCTCAAAAACTAAAACGTGTGTCACATTTCGCTTTTTCAGAAGAACAATGACGCAAGTGAAAATTAATGATTCCACAGAAATAGCAAATTAAAAAAATATAATATGAAACCTACAACTAAGACGTTAAGGAAAAGTTTGGTAATAATCGATAGGGACTTCGAGATAGCAAATTTATTTTAGTTTTAGACAGAACTACTTTATTTTATTCTTTTTGAAACAATTGAAGATTTATAGGCCTTAAAAGTAAAACATGCACTTGCGTCATTGTTCTGGAGAAGCGATTTGAAATCGGTAAAACGATCGCCCAAAAAAGCTCTTAAACCCCCGTCCACAAAATCACTGTTGACCAGTGTAATTTATAAATATATTCACACATAAATTTACAAGCAAATTAAATATTAACAAAATATTTAAGAATAGTAATATTATTAATAATAATAATAATAATAATTGTCATTGATTGAACTGAATATTCATTCCAATAGGCTCTCGACCGAAGTCCTTTCCCTTTTTAGAATATTATCTTTCAAATTCAACAATTTTACATGTTTTGTTCCAACACGGATTTTAATAATAGATTTATAAATTGTTTTTGTTTATTTGAATGTTAAAAGTTCTTAAAACCAACTTTAACATATATTTCCTATGCTGGTGCTTAGTGTTCAAATAATGAGACGATTAAACGAAAAAGGCTTATGAGAGAGAAGAAGGTTTACGTCAATGTTAATTATCTAAACAAATTGTAATATTCGAATTTTCTATAATTTATTTTTTGAGACGCCGTCGTTGAGCGCTTTATCACTGTAGGGCATGCAGCAAAGTATTTCCATGTACAAAAAAAAATAAATGAAAAATTTGTAATTTTGCCTTTCGAAAATAATACACCTAAATCTGCTACTGATTCCGCTACCATAAAATGGTACTCGTGGCTTGTACATGTTTTTATTACTCAGTATAATTTCACTAAACGTGTTTGGTATTGTTATAAGTTTACCTAACAGCAAAAAAATCTGTTAGTTATAATTTTATTTATAACTAACTATATATTTAACCATTATTAATTTTTTAATTTTCAACTTAACATCCTGTATTTCATTCAGAACATTTTAGCCAAGCATTTTTTATTTTCGTTTATTCGTCTCATTTTGAACACAATAATCTTCATTTGTTCATGTCCTATTCTTAATTTGATTATATAAAAGTGAATAAAAATTAACAGCGTAAAACTCAAGTTTTAATTAATCGTCAGCGATCAATCCAAAATCCAACTGATTCAATATTTTCCAAACAAAAACTGGTTTATTTTATTATATTGATTATTTTGGCATTTTATGTGACCTTCAAATACCTTTTTGTAATAATTTGCAATTGTAACTATAAAAATACATTACCGAAGACAAATAGAAATTAAAAAGAAGATTTTAAATTATAATTCATACTCAAGCACAGACATGACCTAAAGATCTGACTTGGATATAAATACAGTATCGCCATCTACATTCTATGTCTATCGTCCTCCAATGATCTTTCCATAAGGTTATCCTACTAGAATATCTTCATACAACGGTAAGGGTATGGTCCGTTATTAACCGAAATATCGGTTACTCGCTCTGCTTGACATTCCTGAAAAATCGATTAAATTAGGGACACGGTTACCTGAAAATGGTGACTCAAACTCCGAGCAATTACTAATAGAGGGAGCGTGAAAACGAGTTTGTAGGCGATTGTTGTGTTAGCAACATCTCTTGAGGAAGTGAGGAAGCGGGCACAAGGGGGAAGGTAAACATCCTTCTTGTTCAGTGGCGTATCATTTATCTATAAAAACACACATTGTCCAAACGTTTTAATTGTAAAAAAAAAAACTAAAAAACGTAACTAAAAATAAGAAAACTGAGTACGGAATCTACAAGAGAAGAGGTGAGAATGAGCAATTACGAATGCATTTAAATTGCTCGGGATAACAAATAAAGCTGATAATGTAGTGGTATAGTCCCCGTCAAAGAAGGTCTGGATATGTTAAAGAGGACGGCATTTTCTCTGTAAATCTGGAGAATGTAAGGATGGAGGGAAGACGAATCTTGCTGGCTCAGGTGTAGATGGCTAGAAAAAGGAGCGTGTAGATGAAAGCTCCAGTAAATATCGTCACTTTCGTCTAATTTTTTATTCTCACTCACCGTTTCGGCTTTATCTTCGAAATTCAATTTTAAAAGGAAATAAAAGTAATTCATACAAGCATATAATAAAACAACATGAATTCATTATATTTAATAAGCTAATAAACGTTTGTTTCAATGAATAAAACATATATGTGAATATAAAAAATATATAAATAGATAAGATTAATATCAAAATCAATTTGAAAATACAACAGATAATAAAATGAAATAAATTAATACAAGTACAAATAGAAAGTTAATAACATACCTTTTAAAAGTAACACATTTTAAGTAGATAAATGTTTAAAGAGTTTATTCCTGAACATAACTAATCTAATGTTTTCCCCCTTTTTAATATTATGAGGGTTTTTGTAGTTGAAATAAAAATTATAATTTATTTTGGTCCTAATAAAAATTAAATAGGTTATCAAAGAGTAAAATACATAATAGAACTTCATAATCTTAAATCGTTATCAAAAATTATTAATGGTAAAACTTCAAACAATAAATAGATTCTTAAACAAATTTCTAGTTTTTGTTTTGCAAAAGACTTTTTTGCCTTCTTCGGTTGCCTCTGCCACTTTTCTTTTAGTAGTTTCGAGGAAAATTTTCCTATGGAAACCAGTAGAACCATCAATTGGTTGGTAAAATTTTGATATTTTGGGTCTGGTAAGTCTTGTTAAACTTTCTTCTTAGGAAGCTGTAACCTTATGGAGAATAAAAATTTAATGTTAGATCAAAAGCTCTTAATTGAGAATTATATTTGCAAAGGCCGTTTTAATAATATTTTCAAAAGTTCTTGGAATCGTTGTTAACAGAAACCTGCAAAAAATATATCATTTTATTCCTAAAATATAAGATATCACACAATGCACATTCATATAATATCATTGTGCTAGAAAAATACTAGGTAGGTACTGAGACAATTTAAAAAAAGTATTTCGAGAAACTCAACTTGAAATGTCATCATTGTACTTAACTTTTTTATTGCTAAATTACTAATAATGTCATTTTGTGTAGTTCGTTGTGATTTGTATAATATATATTATAAAAACCTATCGTCAATGTTAATGTGCCAAGTTTTTTAATAATTATAATAATAATAATAATAATAATAATAATAATAATAATAATAATAATACTCTCCCTAATTCACCCCCTTACGAGTGAATTTTAACCCCAAAAGCTGAGCTTGTCCGGGGAAAGGGACGGCTATTATTATTATTTGCCGTGGCGCTCCGGGGCGACTTAAAGATGATTGATGGTGCCATTTGACTTACAGGTGAGGAAAACCCGGAAAACCTCACCCACCATCATCGAGACGGTAATGTATGGCGAATTTTTTTAATCTGCATGTCATATCAACAGAAATTGAATTTCTATTAATACGCCACACATCAAATCCTAAACCGAACCATGCAATTTAATTAAAAATCCACATGGTCTGGTCTGGGATTCGAAACCCAGCAGTCTCAGACTCATAAACTTGCCTATAAATGAATATAAGCGCGATAGACCGCTACACCACCATGTCCTTGTTATAGTAATAACACATTTAAACACATTTTTAAAGTTTTCTGGATTTCTGCTTTAAATTATCGTACAATTGAACTGACTAATTGTGTGTTTAAGTAAAGGTATATCTCTTTTTTGTTATAGCAGTCTTTGTATATTGTTCTAACTTTTTAGATAATCAGAGAAAACAGTAACACATCTTAATATATCCTATTTCACCAACAATAATGTAGAATAATTATTAATCTCACATCAAACGAAAATAGTCATTATAGGATGTCCTAATAGGTTTTAACTTAAAAACTAAATAAAGTGTATATAGCAACTGTGTTTAAATAAATTAATGTTTTTATACCTGAATATAGCACCAGACAAACATTTTTTTAGATAATAATGATCTGCATAACTCAAAATAGTCAAAATTCACATTATTTAAGTTGTTCTAGTATTGTTTTAGCATAACGATGTAAACTCCAATAATAAATATTCACATTTTTTTGGGACGTTTTTTAAGGAAATTAAAAAAACATGAATAATGTGATATTCTTGTTTAGTTTTGTACTATATAATATAGTTCATTAGGTAGTGATTTAGAAGCAAATTATGTTCTATTTATAGAATAAAAAATCACTCATAATATCTAAATATTTATACCTATTTATATTTTGGACAGGAAGACTATTTTATGTTTTTGGCTCTGAATAGTTTTCTTAAGAATTTTAAAACCTTCCTTAGCTCTTTTGGGATATTCCATGCATATCTTAGAAGTTCATTTTGTTTAAACCTAAAACAAATTGAGTACAAAAAATGAAAGTTTAAACAATACACAAAATTAGTCTTTTAGATTAGTTAAAAAAAAGTGTCAACAAAAAAATGGCTATGCCTTTTCCCTTAAACATTCTTTTTGAAAGAAACTTAAGTTTCTCTACTTTCTTGCTGTTTTAGTATTTTAGTAGCAGATGAATATAGTATAGAAGTAGTGACATGATTGATTATTATACTTCTTTCGTCGAAATTGCATTTTTTTTTAATATTTTCCTCCCCTGAGGTCTGTTATAAAAATGTTCACTAACATAAAGTTATTCAGGTGGTCACTTGTTGAATTCCTATATTTTGGAACCATGTATTTCTTTCTCATATCAAGAAAAGGAAACCTAAAAAAATAACAATAATCTTTACAAAGATGTGATATTAAAATAATAATAAGTAATTAACCTTTACTATAATCATTATGAGATAGATGAAGACGAACTTAGTTGCTCTTAATTTTAATTTTTCGATAAGAAAATAAAAAAGTTTAATTGCAAATTAAAGGTGATTGGGAGTGAGGGTAGCCATATGTGAGTAGTAGGGATTAGGTTGTGTCTGTACTTACTTATGATATTATCTTGAAGAAGCATTTTCAACAGGCCTTCTACACATAAAGCATGTTTTCACCATATTATTAGAGATAATAAATCTTAAATATACATTTACAACCCTTACAACGTTATAAATAATAATATTTTCCGTAAAATACAAATAAGAAATTGACATGTGTCAGAAAGTGTCGGAACTGGCGCTGTCAAACTTGGCAACGCTGATTAAATAAGCCAATTACAGAAGAGGTATTTTCCCCCTCGGGGGGAGTAGATGTTGCTAACAAAATTTAGCGCGGGGAAGGGGGGAAGACTCCCTCTAGTAGTAATTGCTCGGAGGACTCAAACGTCAGTTCACTAACCGTTATATTTTTACGGTTACTATTAAGTCGAATGTTCATCTGTCACAAAAGTGACGTAAATCTCGGCCTTTATTCAAATGTAACCAAGAAATTAATTTTTTTCAGGAAACCCCGTCAAAAAATCCTGGTTACTTGCGGTTAGTAGTCGGTTAATATCGGACCATATCCTAACTACTACTATTATTTACACCCTGTGACAGGTTCTGTCTACTTTTCCGATTCCGGTAGTAATTATTATTAGGTTTGTTCCAACAGCCCCTTTCTGATGCGTCTCTGATTCGTACATGGATGCATTCGTAAACTAATCACTGCTCATGTCATTCCGTTTATTCGTCCGTTGTTTGATCAGGGACTTGTACTTGTTGGAACGCAAAATGCAATTGAATTGGACAAACCAAACACATGTTTGTGAATAGGTATTTTAAATATTATTTAAAATTCAACAAAATACATTTATTTAACTATCTCGAACGATCTATGTCAATGTATAATTTTGAAACCTTAAGATGTTTATTTTTATTAAAAATAAGTACGTATTTTACATAGAAAAACTGTACACAAGATAAAGACAAAATTTATTCATTTCTATTGAAATAAATAGAAAGCCAAGCCACTCCAAGCTGACTTAAAATCTCAACAATTACAAACAAATAGCACGAACGAGAAGAGACGTTCAAATGCGCATGTGCTGATAAATTGTACAAGCGATGAAGCTCTGATCGTTTTGACAATCCGCCGACTCATTCATGTACGAATCAGAAAATACGTTGGAACGTTTTACAGACAGTTCATCGGATTATCCGTGGCTTTGTAGGAACGGACTATTTTCAATGTGCACGCTTCTGAAGATCAGATTAGCTGTTGGAACAAACCTATTGTTATTAAAAGTACCAAAACAAAATACAGATATTACAAAATTATGTAAAATTTTTATTAATTCTTCAAAATGTTTTCCATCAAATTTTACAAACTTTAAGCATTTTGCGACTTGGTGGATATACACCTTCAGGATATATAGTATTTTATTTTAATAAAACAAGTTTATTTTCTACATCAAATTTATTTCAGGAACCAAAATTGAAACCGCCCTTTACATCAACACCTCGCAATAATTCTTCCAAAGCACCAGCTTGTAAACCTAAACCTAAATTGACAAGGTAAATACCATACAGTAATTGTTTAATTCAATATTTATTTAAAAAAATGGTGATTAAAATTTTAAATATCTTCGATACAATTTATATATTTATTTTTTTCAGAGATAATTCTTTCGACTCTAATAATAGTAATGATGGCTCTAAGAAACCTGATACTTCTAAAGTGTCAAAATTAAGAAAGACAAGGTAAATATTTCTGGTAAAATATATACAGGGTGTTTCAGAATAAAGTACCGTAAACGGGGGACTTGTAGGACTTAACTATTTATTAAGAAAAGCGAAATATAATTTTCCTGTGTACGTCACAGTTTTCATTCTACAGGATGATAGATACATATTTTTCTAAATATCTTCCCTTACGATAAATACTTTAAAATAAAAATATGTATAGGTTAGTTAATCGTCATTATTAGTTAACACACTTTATTTCGATAAATTACGATAACCCATTGGCGTACAATCAAGGGTTAAGAGAACAATTTTAATCCAAACTTTTATAAATATTCCTCATGCAATTTGTCACAAAAAAGGGACTCTTGGTTGATCTCTGTAGAATATTCCATTTCCTAGATTTTTCAATTTACTCCTACACAAACATGAAATAGACCCTATAATAATAAAACTCAGAAGGGACAAATGATACCAGTAGTTATAGTGAAGACAGTGACTTGTAAAAATAATTCTTGAACTTTTTATTTTTGGTATTAAAGTGTTACTTTTAATGCAACGAGATAAAGTAACGCATAAATTCATTATTAGCTAAATAAACAATAATATTAGAAATTCCCGAAACAGGTCGATTTTGGATTTTAATTTACTATTTTTTCAAAATTTAACCTAATATACAGGGTGAATCACCTTCGTGTTATGTCATCACCATTTTTTTAAATGTAACCTTTTTTTTTCAATTTGCGGATTGCCTTGCCGAGCTGATTCCAAAAATGTATAATACGTTGCTTCAAATTGGTACAGGGTGGGCAAAAATGCAAAAATTTATGAAATAATAAATAAAGAATAAACGTAATAAACACATTAAATGAAATTACGTATTGTTATACAACTACTTTAATAAACTATTAAAAACATCCTGCATTATTTTTAACATTGTATCTAACAGCTTTTATTAGTGATCCAAGCCCCTGAACCATAAAAATATGTTTATTGTTTGGCAGTATTTTTTACCATTTTTTTCATTTAACGTTAAAAACTGTCAGAAACATTAAAGTAAAATTGAAGGGCTTATTGTAAAAACGTGACTAACCTAATAAAAATAAATGAATATTTACTTTACGATATTAAAAAATAAGGTTACAAAAGCCATAAACCAAATGGAAATTCTCCAGCAAATACCATCATTAGGCGAAAAATCAAGTTATTGCATTTTAACATACTTGTAGTAGTTTAAGAAGTTTATTTTAACCTTTGAAGACGTGTGTTCTCAATAAATTAATGTTGTCGCTTGACATGTTATTGCAATAAGCCCTTCAATTCTGTATTGTTAACGCTTTAGAGAACTGTCATGAAATTCCTAAAGCCTACCCTGTGTACGCGCGACCTTCAGATGGCAACCGGCTCGTGCTCGAGACGACGAAACGTTCAAGAATGCCTGCCGCTGACGCACTAGAAACGGCTAGAATGGGCGGAGAGTGCCGTTTAGTCATAGAAATGGTATGTTCGAGAGCCTCTGGTGTCTTCTAGTAGCAGAGTTGGACCAATATAAATAACCGACGTATCGGCGCACAGTTTAGTTTAGAGCATTGTAATGAAAAGTTAAAGTGTAATAAATAAATTAGAATTGTTAGTTAATGTCTAAGTATTATATAAATTAAATAGTACGTCTGAAATAAAGTGTAAATAGTATGTTTTAAATAAATAAACTATAAATAAATTAGACTTTCGTTACAGAACGTACGTTTACGTGAAAACTATCCAAGCAATTTATCATTTGCAACTTTTTTTACAAAATGCCTTTAACCGAAAGTGATAGGATAGTGATAGGATTGAAATATTAATGATGATTGGTATTGGCGATAAGATGCGGACTCAATAAGAGGTATTCCGATTATTCCATGAAATGAACCACATCGTTAACATATTTCACAATCTACGGTAAGCAGAATAGAGCAAATATACAGAGAATTGGGACATGTGAGGGATGCAGCAAAGAAAGGTAGACCAAAAATTAGAACATATTCAACAAGACATAATTTTGTTGGCAGTAGAAAATCCACAGTGTACAGTGCGAGGATTATCTATGGATTTTGGTATTGGAAACATTTTTTGAAAAGGTAAAATACCATCCTTATAAAGTACGTCTTATCCATGAATTGGCTCAAGACGACTTTGACCGAAGAACTGAATTCTGCGAGTATATGATGAACCAAAATAACAATTTCATTAATAACGTTTTATTTTCGGAAGAGGTAACGTTTTATTTGAACGGTCATGTTAACCGGCAAAACCACGGGGGTCGGATTCCATGTAAATAGTTGGTAACAAGTTTGCTTGACCTCGACAGTAGCGCGCTAAGCGCTTACGGTTGAAGTAACATTTTCCTATTTGACAACTTTTACTTACAACTACTAAACAAACAATAAGTTTAGTGAATTTTTGTTGTAGGTAAATGTTGAAAAAAGGAAAATGTCACTTGTTTTAACTGAAAAATAAAATTAGTTGAAAAATAAAACACATTTTTAACAAGTTTAATTTATTTAGAATTACCATGTAATTTCATGTGTTTCATTATCTTCTAACTGCATATTTTGAACATAATAAGCACTATATCACACACTAAATTACTGAAAAATAAAAATATAATATGATAACCAGCATAGCCACATGACATTTATTATTAAAAAACCGAATATAGTTTTTATAAAAAGTCAAAGTAGTTAATTTATAAACACAATTGTTTTAATGTTTTAAATATCCCTTATTAATCCAAGGACAAATCATTCTAATTCTAATATTCTTATACTTATTGTCCCTTTAAGGCCTTTTCCCATCTATTTCAATCTAGAATAGTTGTAATGCCTATTTCGGGTACAATAAGCCTCCAGCTTCAATACAGGTGGGCTTTGAAACTCACCCTAATTAAGAAACACATTTATGTACATTCCAAAAATCTCCATACCGAGGAATATCTAAAACAAAACAAAAATAAAGGTGCAGTGTGTATCTTAAAATTAAAAATTAACAGGAGTCATAACTTTTTTAAATTTTTACATTTTTCTTGCAATAAAAGGTATAAAAATTTCAATAAAAATAGAAAACATCTGATTTATGATCTTAATGGGTGAACTATGCAAAAATTAACATGTTGACCTAAAGCATATAAGATTTTGAACATATTTGGGTATTATTTGATAAATATAATAATGAATATCACCCAAAAATTGAACAATAACTTTTTAAGCACAAATCATTCGCCTTTTTTCATCATGGTCTTTATGAGTAAAACTAGGATGAGGTTCTATCTCGGGTTCTACAATATTAAATTTGTTTGTAAATTGGCTTTACACATTTTGCTCATAACTCCTTTCATTTTTTTGACCACAAATGTTTAAAATGTGGATCCATTTATCTCTAGAGTAATAATAGCAGGAAAAACATAAAATTTCTTGTTAGTTTTGTGAGAAAAATACTTCTGCAATTAAAATTTAAATGAATCAGAAGTTAATGATTTTCTTAAGAACCTCCCTATAATTAAATTAGTTAAATCTAACTTACACTTAATACAATTTACTCACCTGAATTTGAAAAAAATATCATCTGCATTTGAAAATGAAAATAATATCAGGCTGACATATTTATAGCAACATAACCTAATTTATTTTCAAAGCCAGATTTACACCATCTAATAATATTTAAATTTAGCTTTAACTTTAAATTTATTAACGATTATCCCTGTATTTGATCACATATTATATTAAAGTGAAATTTAAAGGGGTAAATCAGTAAAATTATTGATTTCTTTGTCATTATTTTTGAAAACATATTTTTTTATGGGTGTAAAACGGGTTTGAATTTAGTGATAGCAGCGCGCTAAGCGCTTACGGTTCAACTACCAACAAGGAAACAAGTCCCGCCATTTATTCAAACCTTCTCTTTTTATTTTTCTATGGGCAAAACCCCCGTTATTGGTCTGATGAAAATCTACACTGGATACAAGAGTACCAAACGCAAAGACCACAAAAACCAACGTATGGGCTGGTATTGTGAGAAATACAATTATTGGCCCATATTTTTTTGATAAAAATTTAACAGGAGCATTATATCTGGATTTGCTACAAAATACATTAATTCCTGATCTAATCCAGCTTTTGCTTAATATTCAAATACCCACTAATTTAGACCGCAGAATCAGGTTTCAACAGGATGGCGCACCGCCACATTTCGCAGTAACTGTGCGCGATTTTTTAAACAGAACTTTTCCACAACGGTGGATAGGAAGAAGGGGACCAGTGGAATGGCCCGCTAGATCACCTGATCTGAGCCCATTAGACTTTTTTTTGGGGTTATTTTAAAGTCTACACAAACAGACCTGGAAATATCCGTCAACTACGAGACCGAATTAGACAAGAAATACAGAACATAACATCCACTATGCTATACAATGTTAGAGACGAAAGTAATGCCTGGTTCAGTCTGTCTAACGATCAATGGAGAACAATTTGAACATTTATTGTAAATTTTCGTTTGTTTGTTTTTGGTAGTGTATCACAGTAATTGCATAACTACGTAATTCCATTTAATTTGTTTATTACATTCAGTAACATATAACTTTCCATGAACAATTTTATTTTTTTTGTATTTTTGACCACCCTGTACTAATTTGAAGCAACGTGTTTTTGGAATCAGCTCAGCAAGGAAATCCGGAAAATGAAACCCCCATTAAAAAAAAAAATGGTGATGACGTCATCACACGAAGGTGGTTCACCCTGTATATTAGATTTTAATTTGAAAAAATAGTAAACTATAATAAAAAATCGACCTGTTTCGGGAATTTTGAATATTATTGATTATTTAACTAATAATGAATTGATACCGTATAATCCTACTTGTTATTTATTGGTTAAATTTAATTCGTTCAATGTTAAAGTGCAACAATTTTGTCAGAACTATTATGTTTATTTTTATTTTTTGTAAATAATATAACTTTTTTTAATACAAAATTTTATCTACGAAGTAAGTATATACCATATACCATTTTATAGCCCGTAAGGGAAGATATTTAGAAAATTATGAACCTATTTATGAAATTCACTTTATCACCCTGTAGAATCACCCTGTACAAGAAAATTATATTTAGCTTTTCTTAATAATTAGTTAAGATCTACAAGTCCCACAATTTACGGTACTTTATTCTGAAATACCCCGTATAAAGAAATAATCTATTTTTTTATATTTACACAAATTACCAATAAGTTATTAACCAATCTAAAACTTGTATATTTTACTTAATATCTACATAGTGATGAAAGGATAAGTTTCACGAGATTTCAAAAGTAGTATTTTTCAAAAATCCATTTTATAAACAGTTTAATACGCCTATAGAGATTGGTGATAATTTAACATTAATATACTGTGCAAAGCAAAATGAAAAAAAAAAAAAACGCAGCATCCAGAAGCAGAAGAAACCTTACTACCTACCTATAAATCCCATTGAAATCGTTGGCAATAAAAATTTTTAAATAATAATTTAAAATTCTAAATTTTATTATGTCTTCTTTGCATTTTTATCTGATGTGTACTAACACATGACTTTTCATTCAAGTTGTCAAAATAAAAAATGAATTTTTGTACACCAATAAGTAGAAAAACAACCCCTCATAAAGTACTCGCTGAGTTGCTCCGACTATGCCTAAAATCTAATGAGATCTTCGGTGGCCCCTGGAAATTATATATGTTACAACTCCCAGTCAAAACATAAAACTTACTTCGTGAAGTCTAAAAGGACGTAATTATTACACTTACTAAAAATATTCATTTTGTAGATACCTCTTGTCCTAGCAGGGCAGTACGTACATACTTACATTTTGTAGAAATAGTTTTTTTTTATCCTATGACCACAAAACGTAAAGATCTGGTGTTATCTCAAATTCTGTAGTTATGGCAATAACCTCCCAATTTTTTTGGGTTGGTGGAGAGGTTAAAATTAACTATAGAAGAATTTTCAACACAATTTCAATTATATACAATATACATGATATGACAACATAATATTAACAAAAACTTAGGCTTGTACTAATAAATGCACCTAAGTGACTTAACACTTGTAAGTGTAAAAACGAAATGTAAAATATAACAATATAATTGATTTAAAGTTACTGTGAACTATATAATATGGTAATGGCAAAAAATATGAAAAAGAGGAACATAAAATAACAATTAACAAATTAAAATAATTTCTTGAATTTAGAGAAATAAATATAATTATACTTACAAACTACAAAAGTTGAGCAATGTATTCTCTTTTCTCAAAAATAAAAATTTTACATTGCTCAACAAACCTTTTATACCCAATTGTGGTTCGAATCTTCAATGGCAGTATGTTGAAAATTTTTGGTGCCTTGATTGCAGTAAATCTCTGGTTGGCATCATATCTTCTAAATGTTACCAAGATCCTGTTTTTAAGATTATGTCTTGTTTGGTAGTGATGATTGATATAATTTTTGTTTTTAAATTTAAAGACATATATACAGTTGCTAAGGTAGTAAAGACATCGAATATTTAGAATATCATGATTAATATAATAGATTAGTTGTAAAAAGTTTGTCTTTAAAAAATATTACACGTAAAATATAGTTTTGGACAACATTCAATTGATTTAATACATTGTCATAGAGCCTTCCCCAGGCAATGATACCATATCTTAGGAGCGATTCTGCTAATGATTTATAAATTTGTATAAGTAGTTTTTTAGATAAGATTTTGCGAATACAATAAAATTTTGGTATTAAGCGCCTAATTTTGTTTGTCAGATCTTGAATGTGATCATTCCATTTCAGATTTTTATCGACTCAATGCCTAACTACTATTGTATTAGTTTCTTTAATGGTAATATCAAATTCGTTCATTTTAATACAGTTAAAACTAGATCTATTTACATCGTTCATAGAGAAGGCTATGTAAAATGTTTTGTCGGCATTCAAGGTTAATTTACTAAAATCAAGCCAGTGTTTAACTTTTTCAAAACTGGCAATTGCTTTATCTTTAACAATTTCCAAGGTTTTTCTTTTAAAAAGTAGCACTGTGTCATCTGCATAAGAAATGGAATCTCCATTTATATTTAAATTTAGTAATGAATTAATGTAGGTAATGAACAGGACCAAGTACAGTGCCTTGTGGTATTCCAATTTTAACATCTAAAGAATCACTATACACATTTTTAATTTTTACTTTCTGTTTACGCTCTTTTAAATAACTTAAATTTGGATAATGTGGATAGCAAGTTGGTGGTTCGAGCCCCGAAACATTTAGTTTTTTTTGGTTTTTTTTTGTTTTTTTTTTTCCTAAAAAAAAGGGAAAAATATTGTTTTATTATTTCAGTCTTGGTAATTTAAAATGTTTAGTTTTTAAACAGTATATACTTATTCAATGCATAGTAGCGCATAACGAGGTTCATTAATTTTTATGTTGGCTGGCAATTAAACCCCGGAAAAGGTGTCTCCCTTTTTGGAATTATTTTTTTTTATATTTAATTAAGACGCTATTAAAATTTCAGCGTGAATCAAACACTTCAAATCATATTTAAAAAAAATCAACTTTGGGGTTGATTTATTAATTATAAACCCTCTCAAAAGTGTCTGCCTAAATTACTAGTATTTTTAGAATTATCTAAACATTCAATTGTTGTTTGTTGGCCTCTGAATCAAACACTTTCTTTGGGTCATATTTTACGACCCCTTTCTATTATGCGCAGTACCTGGTGTCTCGGGGTGGGTCTAGCCAACACAGGTATATCTGCTTTTCCATCCAAATGATTTCAAATTACAAAATTTCAAAGTGCATCAAACACTTAATGGAATGTGTGTTACTAGCTCTTGGACTATAACAGACAGGGGCGGTATCTCCATTGGTTCATTTGTGTAGTGAACACCCAGTAACATTTCATAAAAACACATTATTTTAAAATAAATAACTAAAATATAAATTCAATTTTAATAATTTTATTGTTCATATGTGTTAATATCTATTTTTGGGTACGCTACTGCGCTCTGGCTAATAGCATTTCCGTAGCGCACTTTTATAAGTGAGCCCGAGAGAGTGAGAGTGTTCGCGAAAGTTTTTAGCTAAAAAGAGACGTCCACACGTCAACAGAACCGTGAAACATAGGAAACAAATAACATGCCTGGATAAAATCACTTAAATCACCTTAATTTGCGCAACGCACACAGTGACGTCACAAAGTAGGGTGGGGCATACGAACTTTCCAATCATTGATATAAAATAAAGAGGAGACGATACTAAAAGTGTCAGCACAGTTTTACGTCATATGTCAAACTCGAGCAAATGGAACTAGTCAGTTTTAGTGAGAATAAATACCTTTTTTTAAATAACATGACTTAAATGATATATAAACATTTCTTTCAGTCAAACTTCAAATATAAAATTATTAACGTCAAATTAATCAAAATACGAATCAAAGTGCGTTCATTTGTCATATCGCAAAATACTGTTTATGTCCTATGATGGGTTGATATTAAAAAAATCATAAATTAAAAACGAAAAATAAAAAGCGATATCAACATGAAATTTTTAGCAAACATCAAACTCTATAAGGAGAAGAAGCCCTTTGATTTTGAAAAAAAATCTGATTAAAAACGGGGTTTAAGGGGGGTTGAAATTAAAAAAAAATCATAAATCAAAAATGAAAAGCGAAATTGACATGAATTTTTTTTTAAAAATCAAGCTTTATAAGGAGACGATTGTGAAAAAAATTTGAATAAATGTGGGGGGGTCAAAAGAGGTTGAAATATTTAAAAAAACTCAAAAACGAACAATATCAACTCGAAATTTTTGGAAAAAATCAAGCTTAATAAGGGGGTGAAGCCTATTGGTTCTGAAAAAAATCTGATTGAAAATGGGAGTTAAGAGGGTTTGTTAAACTGTTTTATTCTAGTTTGTATCTGGGTAATATGTATTGTGAGGGGACTGATCTTATAAAATAAACATTTTAGTGCAATTGGTTTATTTGCCAATAAAAGGTATTTAAAAAATACATTATTTTATTTGACATGCGTGATAAATTGTGAAAATTATTAAATTTACAATGAAAACCGAAAAACGGTAGGTAAAGTTTCATATAATATTTTTTTAGACAAAAATCAATGCTTTGTACGTAACCTGATATATATTTAAAAATAATCTCAAAATATGAAGAAGTCAGCTGACTATAACTAATAATGTTTATAAATGGTTTTCAACATATGTATTAAAAACAAAACAAATATTACAAAAACTAAAATATTCATTAATAGTTGTAGTGCTTGCAAACAGTATGATATTGATAATAATAACTACTCTTAATACAAACCCAAATAAAACAAAAGCGATATATTCGCTTATACAAAGTTTTGAACCGAACTCACAAATAATAAAATTATTGGAAAAAAGTGAACACCCTTGTTAAATTACGACGAGCCGCCACTGATAACAGAGGTATATAATGCAATTTTATTTCTTATTTAAATACAATATTCCTAGTCTCCTATAATAAACAAATTGTGAATTGACGTCTTTTTCTTTTTGATCTTCGTAACCCACGCAAGGGTCCCTTCCTGTTACAGGTAGGTGAGATGAACTGTTTTTATAGATAATTTGGCATTTCTCTTGGTCTCATGCATCTTCCTAAGTAATCCCACAGTTCTATGGGAGTTAAGACCGGACTGTTGGCTGGCCAATCCATAACTTATTCCTCTAACGTCACGTGGACAGACATTATCCTGTTGTAAAATAAAATTTTCGTGGCAATTTTTGACGTAAGTCAATACATTAGCACATCTTACTCATCTTTGGGCTGCATCGTTTGTACTTCGAAAGTCAAATGGCTTTAGGTGGTCATTCACATTTCGCAGGAAAAAAAGAGGTTCTGTTAATGCAATTTGCAATTATCGTGTTTGTATTGGAAGGTAGCATGATGCAAGGGCGGCCATACTAATAATTGTTTTTTAAAGCTGGACACTTTATTAGGGATTCAACAAGCGACGACCTTTTTTTGCGCGTCAACCCCAAAAATTATAAGCACACTAGAAGACCTTTATGGCCCCCTGGAGCCTGGATATGAAGGAAGGTATGATTAAAAATATACACAAAGATTATAATATTAAATTTTTTTATTCAATACAAAATAACAAACAACAGATATTTAATTATTAATTTTTCCATATTATTCATTTACTTTTTCTAGCTGTTCATGTATAGTAAATTTTTATTCTGGCGTAAAAAGGGGAAATTTTACGCATATCTATAAAGATTTCATAAATTTTTGTAGTTCCAAATATTTTAAAAATAAGTCTCTTACTCGTATTGATCGCATTCTTTATTATTAAATCATTATAATAGACATAAACGTCACGAAAATAATTTAAAAAAATTACAACTTCAATTTTAATATTAATCAGCAGATTTAACGATAACGACTACGTGTGACATTGTATTTTTTGACTTGTGAACCTATTCACATCTCTCGGAAATCATGGTCCTGACCATAGAAAAAATAACAACTAGTCCCGAATGAATCTAGACTGCCGAGCCAAATGTGCGACATCCGATGCGCAAACTGTCCATTTAATGCCTAGATACGACGCTGATAATATTTGAATAAGCTGTGACATCGTGTTGTAAGAGGATGGGATGAAAAGTTTCCGACCTAACATAGAACGCAACACAATAGGGACTGAATAAGAATTTATTTTTCTACATAGTCCCCTTGTAGGGTAATACATTTGACCCAACGATGTTCAAGCGATTTAATACCGTCACTGTAGTCTGATTTATCCAACTCGTCAAAATAGGAGTTTGTGGCGGCAATTACTTCTAAATCCGTGGAATATTTTTTGCCAGCAAGAAATTTTTTTAGGTTTGGAAACAAATAAAAGGATGGTTTAACAGTTCAAAGCCTAGCTGATGAACTTTAGCCATTACAAGAAAGGACTTGTGGCAAGGTGCATTGTTCTGATGAAACAGAATTTTCTTTTTTGCCAAACCAGGGCGTTTTTCGCTTATATTCTGCTTAAGCTGGTCCAGTAAGTCGCTGTAGTACTCGGAATTTATTGTTCTTCCCTTTTCGAGATAATCTATTAGGAGTATCCCTTTAGCATCCCAAAAGACCGTTGCCATGACCTTTCCAGCAAACGGTACTGCCTTTGCCTTCTTTGGAACTGGTTCGTCCTTTGCCGTCCACTGTTTGGACTGTTGATTAGTTTCAGGGGTATAATGATAAACCCATGTTTCATCAACCGTAATAAATATACGCAAAAAGTCCCCTGGATCACGTCTAAACAGTGCCAATTTCTCCTCTGAAATGGTTAGCCGCGTGAGCTTCTGATCTGACGTGAGCAAACGTGGCACCCATCGGGCGGATAGCTTTCTCATACCTAAAACTTCACACAAAATATAGTGAACTCGCTCTTTTGATATGCCTACAGCCTCAGCTACCTCTTCCAATTTTAATCTGCGATCTTTTAGAATTAGTTTGTGAACGGTTTGCACCAGAAGTTGCCGTTTTTGGCCTGCCAGAACGCGGAGCTTCATCAGTGCTAGTACGACCACGTTTAAAGTCCGCTACCCGGGTTTTAACTGTGGTAAATGAAGGAGCAGATTCCCCTAGTGTAGCATCTAGTTCAGCTTTTATTTTCGTCGGCGATAATCCTTTGATATGGAAGTATTATTTTATCACCGCTCTTATCTCGTTTTTTCCATCTTTTAAAAGTGACGCACTTTATAAGCTTTTAAAATATCCAGGACACAAACTACTTGACGCATTCACTTTAAACTTCGAGCGTATACTGACGACAAGCAAGGCTACACAAACACGTTGGAACATGAAAGCAAATCGGGCCTACTATAGGTTAGGCCGGAAACTTTTCATCCCATCCTCGTAAATATCTATAATATATCGATATCCTGTCAAATTCCAACGATGAAGTAAAACAGTGCAGTTCTTCCATTTAACTAATGCCTCCCCTTCTAAAATTGCGAGTCTCTTGTACCTTGAATTCGCGGAATCTTTCACCGCCTTCTGTAGACTTGAATACGTCAGGATCGCAATCGAAAACGAGACTTGTCTGAGAATAATACTCGTGGCCATTTTTGTTCAGTCCAATTTTCATGTTCGTCATGGAAGTCATTCTTAAGCTACGTTTTCCTAGCTGCATATATAGCATTGCGTACAACGCAGGCGAAACACGGCCAACACTGCTCTTGTATGGTTTAAATCGGCTGTGCCTCGAGAGCAGTCAATCACACAATGCCGTGCAGAAGTAATTTGTTTTTTAGTTGAATATGGCTGGCAAAGAACGTCGATCAAGATTTTCTGCTGCTGAAGATGAACTGGTGGCTGGACTACCCATAACATGACGAATTTCAATTCATTGTACAGATGGTTAGTCATAAGTAATTTAAAGCAGCCTTCCAATTTCATTGTTTTAAAAAGCTCACAATCTTGCATATTTTCATCTACGTGCTCTTCGCAATGTATATCTTCATCCTCAAAGAATTCTAGCTCAGAATTATAACTCTCCTTCTCCTCCTCTATAATAGGTTTTTTCGGAATATATTCATCACCAGAGTCCTCCGCATCCGAACTGTCTTGCTCTTCATTATCAGAGTTCTCATTGAACCATTTTTCAACTGTTTGTTCATAATTTTTATCAAAATAACAAATACCTTTGGACGTAGACGCCATATTCTGGAATTAAAACAATTTTAAATATTATATACATACTAAAAGTAGCTTCTTAACTTACCGACGAAAGAAAAACAAACAGTATTATAAAAATTTCTCTCAAAAGTTCTAAATGTTCACACGTTACATAAACTTCAGCCAAAAAAATCCCGTTATAAGACACGATCGGTATCACAGACCGCGCACTTTTCAAAAATCTTTCTCTTGTAGGCATATAATGCAACTAAATGTTATGGCAGTTTACTGGCTATTGCAACAACATACAACTCGAAGATAGATAGACCCCCAAGGCCACAAGGGATGGGGGATAATAGTTATATTTGAATATTATGTAGCGGTATGAGATACCGTGATGTCGAGTTAAGGGCTATAAAACAAACTTTAAAATGTACAAATAAAAAATATAACAACTATATTAAACACATCAAAACGCTAAAAATCAAAGTAACTACTAAAATTTATACACAGCGCAAATATTAATTGTCTGATACGCATGTGATCTAGACAAGACTGATGATTTCTACTCCAAACACAGCGATAGAAATCCGACTTTCCTTTTCCACTGTGAGTTAAGCTTCTGGATGTTACCTATTCTGTGCTAAAACATTTAATAGTTTTGTTTAGTTTTTTTTTTCTATACATGGTTTTACCAAGGCCAATATTGTAATTATGATAAAACGTGATTTGTTGGATCTTTAGGACTTAATCGCGAGTTGAAAATTTAAAAAATATTTTCTCCACGGCCACTACTGAATGTAGTTCTTCCGAAACCACTTACATTCATGCTCTTGAGATTTAAAAAAATCTGAAACACTTGCATCCTATGTATTTTACATGTATTTCATTCTAACTCTAAAGACAAAATGTTCATTATGTAATAGCTACTGGCCAATGGCTGTGAATATCACGCCTGCATCGTAGATACTAGATAGTCATGAATTTAATGACTGACAATTCTACGCGACGGATTATTATTTAGTTTGAATTTGCCTGAATAAAGATAAGTGCCGTTTGTTAAGTCAATCTTAAATTCAAAAATTGATGAATATAATGATTCTTATATGGAATTTATTTGATAATATTCCTCCTGAACTTACAAATTATGCATATAATTTAAAAAACACTTGCCTAACATAAGTTAGATTAAATGTTTCATTTTGTTCAAAGTTTAATTTTACTATATTCAATTCCTACTGTGTCTGTGGCCGTGGAGAAAGTACAGTATATTACTCTGTTGGAATGTACTATTGTTGAACACCTTTTTGTCATTCCGTAATTTTAACAGCCGTATGCATAGTCGATCGCCAGCGACTCGCCAGCGATTCGCTGGCGATCCGCCGGCGAAAGCCCAAAAAGCTGGCGGCTCGCCGGAGATTGTCACCGGAATGTCATTTCACGAAAGTTTTCATGTTCTTTTATAGGGAATATCACCGGTATCTCTCGCATTTTATTCATGATTCATTTCTTAAAACTCAAAAAATAATGAACGAATATCAAATTTTTCCCTATAAAAGAACATGAAAACTTTCGTGAAATGATATTCCGGTGACAATCTCCGGCGAGCCGCCAGCTTTTTGGGCTTTCGCCGGCGGATCGCCAGCGAATCGCTGGCGAGTCGCTGGCGATTGACTATGCATACGGCTGTAGTAACTAGATTTCATCTTTCAGCTTAACAAAGGAACCGCTCCATAGCAGGACCCAAACACAACCCAAACCAGTCAGAAGAAACACTATTAGCGAAGGGATGGCAGAAAATCTCCTTGGGAGAAAACGTAGCAATTCCCTTGGCAAAGAAACGGGAATAATGTCCGTGCTTCCAATGATAAGGCAAAATTTATTACAATCCTCTTATTACAATAAGAAAAGCCCCATCTTATCTAATCGGAATGCTAAAGTTGAGTCTAACGAAGAGAAACAAGTTAATTTTAAAGTTGCTGATAAATCAGTAAGTAATTACTTAGAATATTACAGTACATAATTATCAAAATAAAGTTTCTTCAAAGAGTCGTTTTTCTGTTGTTTCCAGTTTTAGTTCAACCTCGGAATGAAAGATAATAAGTTGTAAATTTTTGTTTTATTATTATAAGTTCGTTCAAAAGTCTCATAGAATCTCGAGTATGCGAGTCAAGACATTCAAGGCTAAAGATCGTAATTTTTTTGTAAATATCTCGTTTTCTATGTTGTAAATGATATTTGGATTTATTTGAAAAGTTGTAAAGCAGAAAATTCTCTAAAACTTTTGTTTCAAACAACATTTTATACATTTGATCGTTCGAGTTAGATCGCGAAGAGTGGGTGGTTGTACTTATCATAATGTAAAGTCAACTGTGGAATTCAACAAATAATATGATTTATATTTTATTGTATACTAAAAATATTTTTATTAAGAAATTTCAATTATTTACTGTTACTAAATGAGACATTCACTTAATACTGAATTCGATCATTCAAGGTGAGAAGACGTGTTCGTTTCACTGCGCAAATAAATCTATATTTCTACCGATATAAACTATATAATGTTAAAAAAACAACTAGTGAATTAAATAAAATGTGATAGTACTATAGTGTAGTAAATAAACTGTTTAGGTGAGTCACAGTTGCATAGATTAATGCATTATCTCTGCAATTTCACCCAAATAAAATCTACCAAGGAAACAAAAAACGCAAAAAGTACCAAACCATATCAGATGACAAAAAAGTTTAGGTGAAATAAAATAAACACCAATACTTTCTACTGAGCAATCATACAAATAGAATATCCAATGGCGTACCCACATTTAGTTTATAAAATTAGAAAATGATTTAATAAGAAAAATGGCAATGAAATGCTCACAGTGTGAGATTATTCAGCAGCCTACAAAAGAACAAAAATTTCCATGCTCTACATGTGATGAATGCAGAAGATTATACTGCAACCAATGTTCTGAATTATCAACCACAGAAATTAGGTGTATACCACTACGCACTAGAATTCTGAAATTTCATTGTGCAAAATGTAGGAATTATGAACTGATTGATTTTCTAAAGAAGACTCTAATGAAGATAAGGATGAAATAATAAGAAGTAAAGATGAAATAATAAATAGTAAAAATGAAATAATAAAAATGCTTCAAGAGAAAATTAAAGAATTTGAAGAAAAAGAGATAAATATTGTACCAACCATTTCTTATGCTGATATGGCGAAGTTACAAAAAGAAGACAATGAACGAAAACCTAACCCTCCAAAAATTATTATTAAACCGAAAATACCATAGAGTGGAAACAAAACAAAAACATATTTAGAAACAAATATTAACCTAATTGACTTAAAAGTTGGAGAGAAACAATTAAAGATGGGAAAGAATGGTTCCGTTATACTTTCCTGTCAAACAAAAAAAGAAGTTGAAATTCTGGAAAAAGCTGTTCAAGATAAATTAAAAGATTCATATGATGTAGATCTGACAAAAATGAGAAGACCCAGAATGAAAATCTGCAATTTTACGGAGAATATGACCAAGGAAGAAATGGACAAGTCCATTGTGAAACAGAATGACATAACAGGTGAAATAAAAACCACATATATCAGAAAAACGAAAAAAGGCTTCAATACTGTATACTATGAATATTCAGGAACTGCATTTAAACAATTGATACAAAAGAAAAAAATATGTATAGGATGGGAAAGACTTCCGGTTTATGAAGATTTGGAGATACCCAGATGTTTTAAATGTCAAGGTTTCTACCATAAAAAAGAAAACTTTAAGAATGCAATCGTGTGCCACATCTGTAGTGAATAACATGAAGCTAGCTTATGTCCAAAGAATAAAATACACTGTAAGAACTGTAAAACTTCTAACGAAAAATATAAAACTGAGTACGACTACAACCATTCTGCATTGGATTTGATTTGTCCCTCTTTGAAATATCATCAAATGGTATTGCAAAATAAAACCGAGTATACAGATCAATAACATAACGTAACTAATATTTGTACACACATTCAAATAGTTCATGATTATTAATCAAGAAAATAATCTATTAAATTCTATTCAAATTGATTCGATTAATGAAGTCGTTGATGCTTCTAAAAAACAAATAAAATTAATTTAAATGAAAAACTTCTAAATGTCTTACATTTCAATATTGGGAGGAAAAAGAATTTTGATGAGTTGTTAGTATTTCTAGAAAGTTATAAAATTAATTATTGTGATATAATAGTTTTGACTGAATGTTTCCAATTAGACTCTATTTCTCAATTTAACCTAGATGGCTTCATCACCCACTATGACAATGGTAACATTAACAGAAATGATGGTGTAATTTTGGTCAGGTTAAATCTAAATGCAGAATTAAATATAGTTAAACTGGCATATTCTGATATTTGTGTCACTAAAATAAATCTATAAAGTCAATCATCGGACCATTGGCATTACAGGTGTATACAGGTCTCCTCAAACCTCTGCACAAGCATTTATAAGGGATTTAGAAAATTTCATACCAAATCACCTAAATAGAAATATTGAAATATTCATAGGGGACATTAATATTGATCTCCTAAATGTAACCAATCAAGTAACTACTGATTATCAAGCAACTTTTTACTCCCATGGTTTCATGTCTTACATAAACACTATTACGAGGCCACAAAGTAAAACATGCTTGGATCATATATTCTTAAAAAACAATATTAAGACTGAAAATCTATCGGTGAACTCTTATGTAATCAGCTATGATATGACTGATCATGGTCCTATTATGATAAATATCTCACAATCGGCCAAAAACTACACAAGTTCCTACAATACATATAAAACTATAACTAAAATCGATACTGATAAATTAAAACAAAAATTCGAAACTGTAAACTGGGAAAGTGTTTGCAATGAAAATAATCCAGAAGTTGCAACACAACTTTTTTATGACACGTATCTTAATATCATTGAAACATGTCAAACCACTCAAAATATTAAAATTAAAATCCATAAAAAAATAAAGCCATGGATAACAAATGGTTTAATTCTATTAAAACTAGGGATAAACTTAAAAAAGATCTACAAAAAAACTATACTATTAACAATCTCACTATAAAACATTTAGAAATAATTTAAACAAATTAATATCAAAAACTAAAAATGACTATCATAACAATAAAATAAACCAAAACAAAAATGAACTGAAAAAACTTATCAATTAATCTCTGAAGCAACTAATGAAAATCATAAAAAAAAAAAAACCAATTTACAGATTTTTAACCAACATAATGAGGAATTTGAAAATGATAATGAAATAGCGAATTACTGCAATAACTACTTTTCGACTATTGGCACTAATATATTCACAAATATCCCTGAATGTAATGTGGATTTTCCTGTGTCACTGAAAAATCAATTTTTCTGAAACCGATATGCGAAAACGATATTATAAAACACATAAATAGTTTAAAAAACAATAGTGCCCGGGATTTGATTGTATAACAGTAAAACATCTGAAACTACTACATCCGTATTTACTGGAATCTTTAATGCATATAATTAATTGTATTTTTAATACAGGAATCGTACCTAAACAATTTAAAACTTCAATTATAACACCTATTTATAAAGCTGGTAATCCAAAATTAATAACTAACTATAGGCCTATTAATTTAAATAGTAATGTGGCCAAAATATTTGAGAAATGTGTGAAAGATAGACTGACAGATTTTTTAAAAACTAATGACTTACTTCCCAAGCACCAATATGGCTTTACTGAGGGTCTTAACTCAGGAGATGCTATGCATGAATCGATTTCATATGTTACTGATGAAATGAATACTGGTAACAAGTGTATAGCTATATTTCTAGATCTAACAAAAGCATTTGACACGATGCCATATCAGAAGCTCTTAAATGTTCTTAAACAGAATGGAGTGAGGGGCATCGTGTTGAAGGTTTTTTAAAATTATTTGACACCCAGACAACAGAAGGTAAAGGTCAGAGACAATGTGAGTAACCCTGAAAATATACAAATCGGAGTGCCTCAAGGGACTGTTCTGGGACCTATACTATTTAATTTATACATTAAGAGCTTAACTCAGATTGATATTCAAGGTAAAGTTGTATCATATGCTAATGATACAGTGCTAGTCTTCAGTGATTAAGATTGGGAAGCCGTCAAGACACGAGCTATAGCTGGAATCGGACATGTCAAAAATTGACTGGATGTTTTTAAATTGTCTTTGACTGTTAACAAAACAAACTACATTGCTTTTTCAAAAACAGTGGCTGATTGACCTCAATTTAGAAGCTTAACATGTCAAAATTTAGACATACAGGAAACAGAAACATCCAAATATTTAGGTATAATTATAGACCAGCACTTAAAATGGGACTGCCATATAATATATATATATATATATATATATATATATATATATATATATATATATATATATAGCAAAAAAACTTAGATTTCTGATTTATAAATGTTATCTTCTAAAACAATTTCTCAACCAGGATCTACTAATAACATTATACTACAGTCTAGTAGAATCTATACTACGGTATGGAATCTTAGTATGGGGAGGCCTGTATGGAACTACATTAAATCAGTTAAATGTTATTCAAAACAAAATCTTGAAGTTAATATATAAAAGAGATAGATTGTGTCCCACCATAACTTTATATAATGAAAAAATTATCAATGTTAGATGTTTATATATTCACGCAGTGTGTTGTTATATATATACAAAAAAATGAATTTTTAGAAAACCCTTTAGAACATAGACCTAACACTAGAACTGCATCGAACATGTGCATTAAAGCATAATGCAAAGTTTATCAGAATATTCCAAGAATAACGGATTTAATACATGGATTTTTTTTCTGTTTCTTGCATGAATTGTTCAAGTTTTATTTTTTATTTAAAAAAAAAAGTTGTTTTTTTCATTTCCTTTATAATTCATTAAATATAATTAAAATAAAATTTTAATTTTTGTCAGCACATACAGGTGTTCTCACCTAGGTGCTTGTTATTATATAATTGTTTTCCATTATTGTAACTTATTTATTATTGTAACTCATTGTAACTTATAACTATTAAATAACTTTAGGTACATTAGGTCATATTTAAGTATATTATATCGATAAGATCATTTGATGCATAATAGATTAAAGTATTATCTGCAAACAGATGAATGTTGCACCTATCAGTAATAAATGAGATATCATCCATATACAATAAAAAAAAGTAGGAGACCTAACACGCTACCTTGCGGTACACCACACTCGTTTGTAATTTCAGTAGATAAATCATTTACTTAATCTCTGTTCTCCACTTCTAAACCACGCAACGGTACAGTTTTCACTAATAGAAAGAGCTATAAACAAGGAAGGTGTTTTGTCAAAAAAACTGGTCAAATCTTAAGAGATACATTAAAGCAATCTATAGAAAATTGTAGGTATTAAAAAAGCTCACAGAGAATCCGCAACAGCATATGTCCTATCTCCTAAGGTACATTCACAATAACTATTTTTATCTATTACAGATTATAGACTGTCAGACAGTGACAGATTTAGGTGCCCCATTTTCGCATACAAGCCTCGAAGAGGATTGATAAGTACATCGATGTTGAGTAGAATAAAAGGAAATTTACGAGTGGCTCTTGGAGATAACACATGGAAAATTCGATTTTCCTTAACAGAAATATTTACCGACCCCAAAATACACTTATCCATTCGAGTCATTTAAGACAATATATTTTTCGGACTAGTGACAATATACGTTTCCATATATTCGATGGGCTTGTGTGGAAAAATCGGTTAAAATCTCGATTTTTCCTTACAAGAGTACACCCTTATTTCAATCCTTTAGCCTCTTGCAACATTAAATCCTTTGGTTTTCCGAAGCCTAGTTAATCACTTAGTGAAAATGAAAATATGGGTAACAGATACCTTTAATTTCTGTAACTCATGGATGTACTTTTCAACACTCTTCGAGGCTTGTATGCGAAAATGGGTCACCTAAACATGTCACTATATGACGGTCTATTTAGGTTATTTTTGAAGCTATTTTTTTCAATTCATTATTAATCCTTATTCATATAAATTTGTCGGTTACTTTGTGCATTTAATATAGATTAAAATTGTCTTTTACACTACATCATTCAAATAAATACTTTAGAAGATATCACTGTGAGAAGACGAATCGGACCGCTAGTTTTTATTTATAATAAAATATTAAAATGGAATAGCTTAACATGCTTATTGAGAACTTAAAAACTGTTAACATCACTACAAAATAAATCTGAGATGGCGCTGATGTTCTTATCGTCGAAACAGCTATTGCAGAATCAACATCAAAATATTGACATTATAGGAGAAGATATTGAACTGCTAGTTCTTTTGATAGGATGTAGTCAATCACGTCAACAAAAAAATTAACAATTGTGTCTCCGTAATTGAAGACTAAATGCCTGAATTGAGTTAACTTTGAAAATTAATGGCCAATTGTTTTTTGCTAATAAAAGTTATAGAGAATTTTTTGCTCTACAACTTTTCAAATAAATCCAAATTTAATTAATTTTTTGCGTCCTTTGACCTTGAATATTTTGACTTGAAGATTCTACGAAGCCATCTTATAAAGTGTCAAAACAAAGATTTATACAAATTTACAGCTTTATTATATTTCATTCCGAGTTTGAATTTAATACCTATTTGACTAAGATTTGTGGGATTCACCTAATTTTTTTCCTTGTTCGGCATTTAAGTAATATTATTACTTTATGTATCGAGTATATTTCATTTATCTCAATTCATTTTCTATTTTGCGAGGTACGAATAACTTTAGTCGGCTTCGTATTATAAATATTGACGTCGGGGTTTTGAAAAAATTTTTGGTACACTAAAAAGTACTCATTTTTATGTAGTAAGTTTGCAAAAAGAAAAATTGCAGAAAACCCACAATTTTTGGAAAAAATTGTTTTATAGGTCACTTGCCATAATAACATTGCTTATTTATGGTAAAACTTTAAGAAATACGAAATTTTTATATATTTCCAAAAACTTGTAGACATTTTGAGTAGCATTTAATTAACAAAATTTGTTGTCGGAAACCTGAATTTTCCAGTTGTCTAGTTGTATATTTCAGCTTAATTTGACATTAGTACACGGTTGCCAAGTTGTTTAATATTTCTTCAATAAAAATAATTTTAAACTTTTTTTCTAAGGAAAAAATATAAATCCCATCGACTTAAACACAATGATTGTAATAATAATAATACTCTCCCTAATTCATCCCCTTACGAGTGAATTTCAACCCCTGAAGTCGACTGAACGACTTGTGTAGGGGAAGGGACGGCTATTATTATTATTTGCCGTGGCGCTCCGGGGCGACTTAAAGATGATGATTGATGGTGCCATTTGACTTACAGGTGAGGAAAACCCGGAAAACTTCACCCACCATCATCATTGTGAAGCAAGAGTTTTATTTTTCAAATGGCAACGATTAATTGATGCTTGTTTGTATTCAAATAAATTTGTTTTGTAGTTATGGGAGCCCATGTTGCTTATTATTATTTTAGCCCATCAACTTCATATGAAGAACATTTTTTACTTACAAACTTCAAAATGTCGTTCGGAGGCGCTCGCTTCGTTCGCTCTATTATTATGGCTTTTATAGATTATACCAATCATTTTTTATTGGAGCAATCAACTTTATATGAAAAACAGTTTTTACATTAATTATACCTTCGGACGATTCGAAATTCGTGCGCACCTAATTAAAGGTACAGAATAGGTAATTATATTATTTTCTCTTATTTTCATCATTGTACCGTAGGTGAGATTTTTAAATCAAAAATAAATGGTCATTATCTAGTTTGATCACTTTGCAATTTTGAAAAACTAAGAATACATATACTTTTGCAGGTATCGCTATTGCCAAAGAATCTATTGCAAACAGAAAACCTATATGTTGCGGAAATAAATGAAGCAAATATATATTTTTTTTTTAAATAAAGTTTTTTCATTGGCATAGGTCATTTTTAAATTTAGAATCGATTTTACTTACTAACTTTCAACTCAATTTTTGATAATTATTTTAAAAATAAAGACAGTTTAATTCATTTATAAATATTTTCCTTGTTTTATTATTTTTTCATAAATCTATAAAGGATTTGTCAACATTGATAATATTCACGTATTTTATCTTGTTATTAACTGAACTGAAACTATTGGCAACACTGTATGAAAATGACAAAACATTTTAATGTCCAATTTTTTTTTTGAAAGTTACTCTATGGAATAAGAACTTTTTAGTGTTCAATCTTTTTTAATTCCGACATCTTTAATATTTTACGGGCTCATCTAGTGCAACCCCGTATATCCATTTTTGGAAAATTTTATGTAATTTATATGTTATTAATTAATGAGTTTATGGTAATTGCTGTAATTTGATTGAAAATTTTAGATTATTATTTTTCTTTTTTGATCAAGTTTTTGAAATGTAACACCAGTCTGTTTGATATTAAAATTTCCTTCAAACTATATACTACTTCTTTTTACACTTTCAGGTTAAATTGAAGAAAAACAAGGAAAATCTCCGTCCATAATATTTTTCTTAAGAATTTGTGATAGTTGGCTGCAGGCAGTTTAAATGTTTTAATGTGTTTTATATTTTTATACTTTGATTATTAAATTGATATTTTGAATATAATTATTAGTTGATTTAAAACCCTATTCATTTAAATTACGTTTAAATCCTTGTGGCCAAAATTATAATATTTAGAGTAGGATACATTTCTATATAAACATGAATTTTGTCGGGTCCCATTTTTTCATAGTGGAACCACAAGGAATTAAACGTGACTGTGCAATTTTCAAAGTTGTTCATTTTGCATGATTTTTTTTTTTATTTTTCGTAAGATAAAGTCCAACTTGACATGAGTAACAGTGCCCATCTACTTCTACGGGCTTTGTCTGAAACGTGCATTTCGAGTCGGTTCATTTTGTTTTGGAACTTATTCTACTCATATATCACTGTCTAAATCAATGTTTTCTATTTCGTCGGTATCATCTTCAAGAACAAAATATTCATCATTGGGAGTGCCCTAGTCCATCGTAATCTGAATCAATAGGACGTTTTCACATTATCCGAAACGAGGCTGGCAACGATTCCGGTGGAATCAAAATCTTCTGTAAATAAATGGGGCTGTTTTCACACTCATGAACATGCTGATGCTGTGTCTTTGCAGGCGGCGATATCTCGGCGAGAAACAGTCACTCCAGTTGTACCGTCCCGATTTTTATTATTTTTGATTTACACTAGGCAAATGTTTTTGTAGAAACAACTTGTATAAAAATGGCTGAATTTAGATACGATATGGTACACATGCGTAAGACGTATCCTCCCATACAGCACAAACATATTTTGGAAATATTTCAACAATGTTACATTAAAACATTTGCCATGTTGTATAAATATTACAAAACATTTCTGAAATATGCCTGAAATGTAAAAATGTCCTCTAAATATAATATTTCAGAAATGTATTCTAGTTTTATATACATTATTAGATTAAAAAAAGACATTTAAAAATATACATATTTATTAAAAATACACAAAACTCAAACATTGATTCTTAAACAACCAAATAATTATGTTTTAAAGAATATTTCATAAAATATAGAAGTGAATTGCTTCATTTCCACCAATTCCTTTAAATGCACCAATTTGAAACAACTAGGTTTTTTTAAGAAACATTTACGATTATTATAATCTAATCATTAAGATCAATTAGCAATTTTATTTTTACCTAACTTATGTAGGGATGAAAAACTTCATAAACTAAGGTTCTACTATTCTACTCACTTTATAGTGTACTTTAGAGTCTAATTATTTAGTTACAATACCGTTAACGTATAACACTTAACCGCACTATACTGTTTTAATCTAACATCACTGAACTAACTCAAAGGGCCTGGTTCTCTTGAGTCTTCTCATTAGATTGGCATTGTTGAGGAGCTGGATAATCTTAAGTTTTCCATGTTGGAGCAGTCGTTGTTGGTGACTTCTGGCAAATTTTTGTATTGTATTTTCAACAGTTTCCACTTTAAGGTCCCTATGAAGATCAGTATTACGGCAGTAGCAGATGCATCGACGATGTTCCTTAATACTTTATTCTGGAAACGTTGAATAACTTGGATGTTATTTTTACTGGTACAGCCCCAAAGCTGGCAAATTGCTTCATTTCCACCAATTCCTTTAAATGCACTAATCTGAAACAATTTATAGGTAATTAAAAAGGATTTATACAAATTATTTGATTAACAATAGTTTTATTAATATTGTTTTAAATTAACTATAATAAAGCAATACTGATGTTTAAACAAAACATGAATATCCACATAATCAAGCATTATTTATGTAGTTCTCACCTTAATTTCTAAAGACATATTCTGCTTGCCATATAAAAAGTTCACATCGCATGAATATCAAAAACCAACAACTCAAATCTATAATTATTTAGAATATAGGCTTGTTTCTATCTAGCTGGTGGCTGGACAGGCACATGGACATGATAAAATAACTACATATCCCATCTTCTTATAAATCAGAAATTCTTCATTAATTGTTGGCCTTTTACAACATAACCCGTTTAGTAATCTTTTGTGTAACATGTATACCATGTTTCAGAAACATTTAACTAAAATATTTCAGAAACTTGTGCTTGAAATGTTGTGTTTGAAACGTTTGAAATATTTCTGAAACATTTCTGAAATAATGTGTGCTGTATGGGCTGTTTTATCTGGTTCATGAACGATCTTCCTAATTGGAGTAAATTGGGTGCTCTTTATAAATATCTCAAATTTTATAATTGGATGTACCCATAACTGCCATTGTTAATTTTGTTTTTGTATTTCAAATATAACATACAATCACCGTGCGGCTAATGTGAAAATATTCTGCCGGTATAGTGTCGTGCCGATGTCTGTATCGGTAGATGTGAAAACGTCCATATTCGAGGCTACTCTTCAATTATTTAAAATAAGTCATCACTCGTAAAAACTTCAAGTTCAATGTAGGAGGACTTTTGAAAATAAATAATAAACAAAATATATGAATAAACCTTGTAGCCGGAGAGCCAGTAACACACATTTCATTAAGTGTTTGATGCACTTTGAAATTGTGTAATTTGAAATCATTTGGATGGAAAAGCAGATATACCTGTGTTGGCTTGACCCACCCCGGGACACCAGGTACTGCGCATAATAGAAAGGGGTCGTAAAATATGACCCAAAAAAGTGTTTGATTCACGCTCAAATTTTAATAGCGTCTTAATTAAATAAAAAAAAATTAATTCCAAAAAGGCAGACACTTTTTCCGGGGTTTAATTGCCGGCCAATTAAAAATAAGTCTTATCGCTGATCACCCTACAGCTGTATCGGCCGTTCATACAAGGGAAGTGCAACCAACTTGACAAAATAAAATTGACACTAATGACATAGGAAAGGTTGAAACATTTTGTCATCGTCAGCTGTGGATAATATCAAAACATAGGCGTAGCAGTGCATTTTATTTTTTGTTGTTAATAGTCTATTTGTGTTTCTCCCGCTTTATGAAACATTTTTTTTTTCATTTGGTTTTATTTATGTCTATTGCAAAATGCTGCTGCTACGAATACAAGTTCTATACAATATACAACCAACATACAATACTAGTTACATTATGCCCATCTATGGTTACGCCTGTGTTCTACGAACAACATAATTGACAGCTGACGATGACAAAATGTTTCAATCTTTAAATGTAAAATAACCTAAACTAAAAAGTCTTTTTCACGTTACGGGTACAACAAGGTATGCAAATGGCATAAAAGTAGATAGGAAATACCATAAAGCAAACTAAAAAACAGCCTCTTTATGTGACCCGATTTCTTATGTCATTAGTGTCAATTTAATTTTGTCAAGTTGGTTGCACTTCCCTTGTATGAACGGCCGATACAGCTGTAGGGTGATCAGCGATAAGACTTATTTTTATGTTAGCCGGCAATTAAACCCCGAAAAAAGTGTCTGCCTTTTTGGAATTATTTTTTTTTATATTTAATAAAGACGCTATTAAAATTTGAGCGTTAATCAAACACTTTTTTTGGGTCATATTTTAGGACCCCTTTCTATTATGCGCAGTACCTGGTGTCCCGGGGTGGGTCAAGCCAACACAGGTATATCTGCTTTTCCATCCAAATTATTTCAAATTACAAAATTTCAAAGTGCATCAAACACTTAATGAAATGTGTGTCACTGGCTCTTGGACTATTGTGGGTGTTCACATAAAACCACATTTGACCCACTCCCAGCTGTTCATAAGTTTTCTCATTTTATGTATAATTTTTTTGCGAAGCAACCTGCGACGGCACTGGGCGCACGGGTTAGCTAAATTATTTAAGTTTTTTTTAACTGTCCCAATTCTCCTACCTGGAATAGCCTACAATATAAACACCTATCAATTCTTAGTCATTACATGTTTTTTTTTTTAATTAATAAATTATTTTGGGTAATTATTTTAATCTGCTGGAATATTTGTGAATTAATCTGCCACTAAATGTGCCTGTTGATAAATTGTCCTGTCAGTAAATTGTCCTGTCAGTAAATTGTCCTGTCAATAAATTGTCATGTCGGTCAATTGGTTTATCGGTCAATTGGGTGTCGTCAATCGACCCGCATCCGATTTAATCGGTTGAAAAAAGAAATAGATTAAACGTGACGAAAGTAGAAAACGTAATATACACTGTGTTCGTAAAGTATGGAATAAATTAATTTTTAGTCAAAATATTCATTTTTTAAGGAAATTCCCAATTTTTAATTTCAATTTACCATATTTTGAACAAAAAGACATATACAGAATAGTGAAGATGTGAGTAATGACGTAAGCGACATTTTTTAAATTAGACACCCTATATATAAATTTTTTGGAATTTCCATGGAAAGCTGAATTCAAAAATATATCACACATGGATTCTATACAGTACGTTAAATACTGTCCAGATTTAAAGACTTTAAAGTCAATATACAGGGTGAGTCGGGAGGAGCGCACCAAACTCTAGGAGTATATTATACACGTGAAAATAATGTAAAAAAACTCATATGTTCTTATCCGATTTTCATTTGTTTTCAAGTTATGGCGTAATTAAAAATGTTCATCTAGCTTTCCACTTCTGAATTTTAACATTATCAAATCTATATGTTCAAGGCTCAAAGGCATTTGATAATTCGGACATTTTGATGAACTGTCAGTGTACAGTGAACAGTAACTGACCGTTTAATTTCGAAATTATGTGATTGTTAGTGTTGCAAAATGCAAGATACTTATTCAAATTTAGAATAAGAGAATTTTTATGTGTAAATTTGTTTATTTGTTAATATGCTATAACTTGAAAACAAATGAAAATCGGATAGGAACATGAGTTTTTTTACATTATTTTCACGTGTATAATATACTCCTAGAGTTTGGTGCGCTCCTCCCGACTCACCCTGTATAACTAGATGAATGAATTCTTCAACCATCGCAATCTCACTGAATATCAGTAACGGTTACTTGCGCTATCTCTAGCCAAGTAGCGCAATATCGTCGCGTTTCCGGATCTTTTCATTTTAATTTTAGACATAGGTTTTAGAGACCGCTATTACGAAATTTTCGAAACCTCAAATCTAAATGTCCCTATATGTTTTTTCGACAGAATACACCATGCCAAATCATCCAGTACCAACACAATCCCACCTATCCTAAAATATTGCATACTCCGCACTGAACCTGGACATTCATACTCCGAATGCACCAAAAAATCGACTTGTCTGATGTGATATTTTCTTATCTTGAACATGCTTATTCTAAAATTAATTTTAACGAAGCTGTAGCTGCGTATTCTGTGATTTGGGTAACACGTATGATTGTGTCAATAATGCAGTAATGTTGCAAAAACTTTACCAATAAACATATACCTATTGACATCCCTGCGACGGAAATCATCACAATCCTTCTGACTCTAAAATCTCCGATGATTCTTAACCACGGTAACAACCCTGCCTACCTGAAATGTGAAAAAAAAAAAAAACAACCATCATGACGAACGTTCTCCCAAACACCAGACGGCATATCTCAAGAATAATCGAATTATTGGATAATTAATCGGGGGTCTTGTTAGTAAGCTTTCTTCACATTCTCCCACATCTTGTACGGTCATCAATGGATTAATTGAAATGAACAATAAATTTCCAGTGTTATCCGCAAGAGATCTCAAAAAAATTCTTATCTTCACTGATTCCCAATCAAAAGATATCCGAGGCTTCGCTGGTTATTAAACCGTTGCCATTGTAACATTATTCTAATCGGAAATGACGCATATTTCATCTTTCCAAATGTCGTATTGTTTATCTCATCCATTTGAAAGAGAGAGATGGACCACATATCACCCATGCTAGGTGTTTACACGTCATTTGAGGTTAGATCATCAAAACCCTGTTTCACCAACATAAACCAGAACTTTCAGCAATTTCAACTCATAAAAATATGTATTTAAACATTTAGTCAATAGGATACTAATAAACTATTTAACCCATCAAAAGATTATTTACCTCTAAATCAGTAAACATAATTGAACACAAACATTACCACCTGTAAAGGATCTAGGTGGCGCATAACAACTCCAGGGACCTAGGCGACAAAGTCGTAAAAGCCATACAATTCGTATCGAATAGAGACATCACCATCCCAGTGACAGATACAAAGGAGGAAGAAAATCAAATACTATTCTCTCAGGAAGAACTGAAGGAAGCGATAAATGGTATGAATACAGGCAAGTCGCTAGGATTGGATGGCATATCGTCGGAAAAATCAAGAAGGTGGGCAGAATGAAGCCAGAGAAGCTGCTAAAGTATTTAACTGCAATACTAAGTAAACAAGAATTCCCGCAGACATGGAAAATAACAAAATTGGGCTTAATGCCTAAACAAAAAAAAGGAGACAGTAGATGAAGTAACATATGTTTACTGAATAAAAAAGTCAGCTCTACAAAGGGATGGTGAGAAAGATTTTTACAACAACTAGAGAACGAGGAAAACTTAGCGGAGAACCAGACACATATGGGACAGCGAAAGAGCCGAGCTAGCCCTAATAACAGGAAGGAACCTACTAGGGACAACTATGTAGACTTAATGTTGAAAACTCTGTCGAGAACGAGAGAGGGATGGGTGGCATCAGAGTGCTTTTTCCATAAAGTTATGAAAAATAAAGAGAGAAGAGAAGGAATAGGGTGGCCAAAGTAACTGGCAACCGATGGACTCGATAAGCCTATAAATCAAAAATAAAGAACAGGTCCGTCTCTTCTGGTGGTCTATATCTCCCGGTGGTCTATCTCTCCTGGACTTATCTTTTTGATAAAATATTAAAAATAATTGATACTTGATTAGCAACCTCGCCAGTTACAAGGACTCTGCTAGACCAGTTGTTTATCTCGAAAAATTATTACTTTTGAAAATAAAAGTCTCATTATTTATTAAACAATCATTTTTATTAAAGAAGCGATTATCACAAATGACAATTTTTATGAAATTATCGTTAGAAAGTCATTTTACAAAATAGGACAAAAATATAAATAAATGAAATTAGTTAAATAGCGTCATACAATCAGTTTTAAGAAAGAATAGATTCGTTGCGTAATAAATTACATTACAAAATACACTGAAATTTCGTTAAATTATTGGTTCACTTATAAATTACATAAAAATATAGGTACTATTTAAAAAAATCGATTGACTAAAAGTTTGACTGCTTCAAGTAAAAATTATCAGTCAGCACCATAAAAAAAAATTGGAGCAATTCTCAATTGTTCCTCATTCGACTCATTCATACACTTTATACAGGCTCAAAGAAATAATTATTTATACTTAACTAACTTAAATGTAAATCCTAAGTCTTCCAAAGGCTGCCAAAAGTGAAAATATAACTCATATTTACAATAGAACACAATTATTGATATAAGAGACATTTACAAAAATAATAGCAAGGGCCGTATTCAAAGTCGAGACATTTTTATTAAAGCGTTATAAAAACCACCACCTAATTTTTTCCCTTGTCTGTGAAAGAACTCTGGTTACTTGCAGCCAATGGAAAAGATAGTTTAAAATGTGTAGGCACCGTAGGTATATTCGACTATTCTTCCAGCAACTACCAAAAGAAACGTTAATATCACTTGATCATCCTTTTATATCTTATTTCTTTTGACGGATTTGGGTGCCATATTTATATACATCTTGGCTGTAGAACTAGAAACGACATATTTGTTCTGTTCTTTATCAGATCGTCTTCTTTCCGATAGTCTTTTAGAGTGATACGTTTCTATGTAATGTTGCTGTGGTGTTAAGGTGCACACATTTTAAAGTTTAAACTAAAATTATATTCGCTATTTCGTCCGTAACATCATTACTTCTTTTCGGCAGTATTTAGTGAGTAGCAACGGACGGATTTTCAAGAAGTATTTTGATTGTTACGAACTTGTCGATAGTAAATTTACAATAATCGAGTATTTTGATAGTTTTTGTCAACATATCGGGTAAAATCGAAGAGTATTAAAACTTAAAATTACTAAATTCTGGAATTTTACGTGAGGTAGTCTGGACTTGGTTCCGCCATTGGTTCTGGTGTGGTAAATAATGGGTTTGGAAATTCCGGCGGATGCGGTAGCGGTCCAGTTGATTTCGGCCTGCGACGATAAGCCATCAACCAACAGGAAACGGCTACAGCAACGGCTACCAAGGCCAGTAGGGCAGTGATTATCAGTGCAATGATAAAACCAATCATTGAGACACATATATCTTCTGCACGTTGTGCGTTTGCAGCTAAAAAATATTTATATGGATTTAAAATAATAATTTTATCGCATTTTGTAAAGTTTTAAGGATATTTTTATAAAGGTTCTTACCAGTCTGAGAATCTGGGTATCTTTCTTCACGTTTCTCAAGCGTCAATATAGCGTTAGATTGGATAGTTATTTCTTCTCTTAATTGACCGGCTAACAGATCTCCACCTAAAGCAAGATCTGTACCATTTTCGTCATCATCTGAATCTTCAATAGCTCTCTTCCTTCTTCCAAATGCATTATAGCCTCGGCAATTAACCTAAAAATAAAGTGTCACATTGTGTATCTGATAACGCCATGGTTTAGGAATACAAGAATTGTCATTGTTATTTTAACTTACTGGTTGACATTTTCCAAAGCACACTCTAATATTACATTGGAATCTGATGTTATCACTGCTAGGGAACTTAAACGCATTGAAACTTGCTAACAAACTCTGCGTGTCTGGATTGTATTCCCATTCTCCGAATATAGTTGGATCAGTAGCACAACCGTTTTCATCTGTGACTATATATTCATTTTCAACGCTATCCTCCATAGTCTTAGCAACGCAACTTCTTGCAAAACCTCCATAAATCGATCCGGGTTGGACGTCCACTTGAAGCATCAAGTTGTCTCCAATTTCTGCAGAGTTTATCTCTTCTCCGGTTGGAGTTACGATCTTCATGAGACACGTAGGTGGAGGTCCAGTATTGGCTATTGTTCCCGCGGTTGTCAACATCGATACATTAAATCCTAGGGTTACATTCTGTTCTCCGGTATGGTAGACGCATTTGATATGGTATGCTTGTGCTTTGTAAGTTACAAGTTTGGGATGTTTCTGGATGACCAGCACAAAACTGGCTTCACCCTAAAAAGGAAATTTAAATCAGTTTCAGTTCTACTTTTGGTCCCGATATAAAAATAAATTGGTTTATTATTAGCGATTTTGTAACTCTTCAATGAATATATAATATTACTTACATTGACATGTATGAGTCCACATTCTCCAAAATGAACTTTGAAATATTCTATTCTTTCTCCCGTATCAATAGACACAACTCTTCTACATTTCTCATCCTTGCTATGGCCTTTGACGTAAAGAATTCCATTAAAACCAATTTCTGAAAGGGTTATTTCTACTTGAACACCATCTGACAAACAATTGACTGTGAGGTCTGGTCTTGGGAAGTCTGTCTTGTAATAGGTAGTTTGATCTGCAAAAAGGGAAAATAATTTTGTTACTATAAATGCATGTTCATAGTGAATCATTGTCATTAAATTATTTTCTATGATTTCACATAGTATATTTTTACTCTCCATCTAAATTTAAAGATATTAATATTCACTATTTAAATAAGTAACTCTATTAATACTTACTACATAGTATTTCTGCATTTCCAACATATCCAGCAATGCAAATGCATCTTCCTTGGTGATTCGTAGCATTACAGAAAGCATTAATACCGCAATGTTTCAATAAGCAAGCATCTTCACAAGTCTTCGTATTCTGATTGCAATATTTATGGTCAGGACAATCATCATTGTACTCACATTCAGGTCCAGTGTCTGGTACACAATTGCCTTTAGCATCGAAGTGATAACCAAATTCTAATGGACAAACACAGTTGCCACGTTCGTCGATTATTAAACCTTTTTCTAGAGCACATACGCAGCGACCTCTTTCGTCTATCTTGAGACCTTTTTCTATCGGACAAGGGATGCATTCATCGTTTTCGTTAAGAGCTAGGTTTGGTGCGCATATACATCTTCCATCGGGGGTTAAGAAGTAGCCCTTGTCTATTGGACATCTCGCAACTAGAAAAAATAGTTAAAACCCATTAAATAAAACAAGTTCAAATGTAAACATAGATTATGTGCTATAAGAACAAATTATATAAACCTACTTGGATCACATTGAACAGCTGGATTTCCTTGATAACCATGAACGCAAATGCAAACCATAGTTCTTACAGGTCTGGTATCTAATACACTGCATTCTGCGTTAACGCCACAAGGTTCTGTGGCATTACAAGGATTTACACATTCCGATCCAATACAAGCATACTGTGATGGACAATCCCAGTCCATCCTACATTTTTCTTCTCTTCTGATACATCCCATTCTGCCATCGCTGACAGTACCCGGTGGACAAATACATTCAATAACGTGGTTATAGACCTTGCATTCGGCTACTGCGTCACATGGGTTGGCTACTGTACAAGGCAGTTCACATTTGGTATTGATACATGCTCGGTTGCTTGGACAGTCAGAATCAATTCTACAGCCAACAACGTTACAAGATACTCTTGGGTTTCCTTTAAGTCCTGGTGGACATTCGCAAACAGCACGATGATTGTAACCGTAACAAACCGCTTTATCGCCACATGAAGTACCATCTGCTGCACAAACTGGGACACATTGCCTAGAAAAAGAATTGTGTTTAAAATAGAATACATAAGAAATTTTCATTGTTTAAAATATTGACTTTGTCTTACCTATTTATACAGGTATGTTGAGTCGAACATTCACTGTCAGCTCTACAACCAATCCTTCTACATTCCAATTCTGGATTACCGTCATAACCCTGCTTACAGGTACAAATCGGTTTGTGGTCTTTAATTCTACATTCCGCATTGGGTCCGCAGGTGCATGGGTTTTTACAGATACCATTGTAACAAGCCTTTGTGGCAGGGCAGTCACTATCGCTTATACAAGCTCCTACTACTGTAACTGCAGTAACTGGATTACAAGTTCCACTTCCACTGCTGATGTATCCTGGAGGGCAAATACATATCATTGTTCTTACTGGCACAGTTCCTATGACTTGGCATTCAGCTGGTCTACGGCACGGTTCAAGGACTGCGCATGGATCTTGACATTTGTTGTTTAGGCAAGCTAATCTTGAAGGGCATTCAGAATCTTCTTTACATTCAGGTTGAGGTTCTGGTTTACAGCTAACATAAGGATTACCGATTAAACCAGGTGGACATCTGCATACTGAGAGGTGGTTGTGCACGCTGCATTCTGCTCGAGGAGAGCAAGGGTTATCGTAAATGCAAGGATTTATACATTGAGCATTTATGCATTGTCTATCGCTAGGACAATCGCTATTGGACAGACAACCTATTGGGGTACATCTATCCAATGGATTACCTCTATAGCCACTGGCACATCTGCATTCGGCTCTGTTTTGATATACGAAGCATTCAGCATTGATTCCACAATTGTCTTTAATGAGGCATGGATTTAAACAATTTCCGTTGATACAGGCTCTTCCTGACCCACATTCTGAGTCAACCCTACAACCTACTGCGTGGCATGCGATGTTGGGATTGCCTTCGTAACCTTCGCGGCAAGAGCAAATTGCTCTGTGGTTCTGGATATGACAATTAGCATTTGTTCCACATTCGCAAGGGGATGTGCACAATCTGTTTATGCATGCTTCTTTATCAGAACAATCGCCATCACTGGTACAACCAGGTGGTATTGGCACTATTACTGGGTGGCACTCGCCGTTTTCATTAGGAACCCAACCTTCTGGGCAAGTACAAATCATGGTTCTTACAGGTGTTGTATCAGAAACACTACATTGAGCAGATGGATGACATGGCGATAAACTGACACATGGGTTGACACATTCGTTCTTTATACAGGCTAACTTGCTTGGGCAATCAATATCGAAGTCACATTCTGATTTGCCTTCTATACGTCTAGGGCTACAATAGGAAAGCGGGTTTCCGTCGGGTAAGTGAGGTGGACATAAACATCCAGCAACGTGGTTTTGAACGTAGCATACTGCGTTTTGGGCACAAGGAGGATTGGCAATAGAGGAGCAAGGGTCTACACATCTTTGTTGTAAGCAAGCTCTATTATTCGGACAGTCGTTATCCACATGACATTCTACACGTTCGCATCTGCTAAGTGCATTGCCTTCGAATCCTGTCAAACATCTACAAGTTGATCTATGATTGTGTCCATAACATTCTGCGTTTCTTGGACATGGATTTCCTAGTATACAAGGATTGATACATTGGCCATTGTAGCATTGCAAATCGCTAGCACATTCGTTGTCTGATTGACATCCTAATTTTACGCATCCTATTTGAGCATTTCCTGAATAGCCTTGACGACAATAACAGGTTGGATAGTGGTTTACTACTTTGCAGTCTGCATTGGGGCCGCAATTGCAGGGGCTGGTGCAGAGACGGTTGATACAGGATTCGGATTTTGGACATTCAGAATTTGAGGTACAGCCTACGGTTGGTCCAAGTGCTAAAACAAAAAACACAAATAAGCATGTTATGTTATGGGTTGAGTGCACTTCGACTAATTTCTCACAGCAACATAAAATTATTAATTTACTGAAAAATAAGAATAAAAAATGGTTACTTACGTGCTATGCAATCTATAGCTGGATTTCCATCATATCCATTTGGACATTTACAAATAGCTTGATGATTTCTCACTGAACAGAATGCAGTAGGAGCACAGGGGCTATCGTAAGTACAAGGATTAACACATCTTTCATTTCTGCAGACTTTATCTAACACACATTCTCTGTCTGTGTAGCACTCTGGTGGTATAACTTCTATTACTCCTTTAGGAACATTTGTACATTCGTAGTGAGCATTTCCAGTATATCCTGGTGCGCAACTACATATAGCTTGGTGATTTCTTGACGTACAGATGGCATTGACACCACATCTATCAATTCTGCAAGCTTCTATGCAAGTTCCGCTAATACATTTTTCTTTGTCGTTACATTCTGAATCGATAACACACTGTGGTTTGATCTGGGTGATACGTACACATCTTCCCGCAGCATCTACCATAGTTTCTGGAGGACATTGACACAAGATCGTTCTTAATGGAAGGGTGTCTTCTATAATACATTCTTGATCGATAGTACAAACATTTTCAGTAGTGCAAGGATTAACACACTTAGCATTGATACATGCAAATTGGGATGGGCATTCTGAATCAGTTCTGCATCCTTCCGGTTCTGGTAGCATTCCAAGGCATTTGACAAACGGATTACCAGTAGTACCAGGAGGACAATTACATTTAGGCTGATGTTGTTGGCCTATACATGTAGCTCCATCTGCACATGTATCTTCATCACAAACTGGCCTACAAACTCTGTTTAACCTGTCACAAGCTTCGTGATCTGCACAATCCTCGTTATAGTGGCAGATTCCGGTGATACATGAAACTAGAGGATTCCCTTGAGTCCCTAGAGGACATTGACATTGTGGGAAATGTTTTTGGACAATGCATTCTGCTCCTCTGCCACACGACAGTGAATTACAAGGATTTTGACAGTATTCGTTAATGCAGGCTTTGTCATAAGGACAGTCTTGGTTTGAGGTACATTCAGCTGTAAAATTAAAAAAAGTGTTATATTTCTTTGAATGGAGATACTTTATTAAAGATTACTTACGTTTGTAACAATTTATTTGTGGATTTCCTAACCAACCTCTGGGACAAGAACAAGTGGGTCTGTGGAAGCTTGTCTTACACTCAGCGTTAGACCCACAAGGATTAGCTAGTTCACATGGATTTTGGCAACGCTGGTTAATACAAGATTTATCATTGGAACACTCCGAGTCAGCTTTACATTCTGGTCTAGTTTGTGGTTGTGGATAACATTTAATGAATGGATCTCCTATTAATCCTGGTGGACACTTACAAGAGGCTTTACGATCGACAGGAGCACATTCTGCATTGACAGCACATGGACTACCAACTGCGCATGGGTTTATACATTGGCGGTTTATACACGTTTCAGTTGATTGACATTCTGAGCTGCTCTTGCAACCAGGTTGCTGTTGGGGTTCTAGAGAAATAAAAATAAATGAATGTGTAATCAAATGCGACGAGACTATAATATACATTTTTATGAAAATCAATGTTGTTAGTGTTGCTGTCTATTAAGTTAGGAAAATAAGGGAGTTATAGTAGGTTTTCCTGAAAAATGAAAATACATTTATTATTATGAGTCGTTTGGTTTTAAAGCATGTTACTAATTTTAAAGAGGTGTTTTTTTTTAACCTACCTAGTCTACATTCGGTGTCGGCATCGCCAACGTAACCAGGTAAACACATACAAGACATGGTTCTTAATGGCAAACTATCAACGACTATACATTCCGTGTTTTTACCGCATGGATGCGTTTCGTAGCAAGGATTCTTACAAATTCCATTGAAACAAGCTAATTTTTTAGGACAATCAGCATCCATTTTGCATTCAGGCTTTTCTTCTATAGATTCGATTTTACAAGAGCTCAAAGGATTTCCTGTGTAACCTGGAGGGCAAGAGCATTGCGGTCTATGGTTGGTCACTGAACATATCGCTCCTAAACCACAATTACAAGGGTCATAGCAACGTTCATTTCTACAACCCAGGTTGTAAGGACATTCTTCATCTCTAGTACATTCAGGTCTTTCGCATCTTACAAATGGATCACCTCTGAAGTTGTTTGGACAATAACATCTTGCTTTGTGGTTGTAATCAGCTCTACACTGGGCATTCAGTCCGCATGAAGTGAAGAGGCAAGGATCTACACATTCTTTGTTTACACAAGAATGAGTAGGTGCACATTCAGAATCAGATCTGCATCCTATTTCGAAGCAAGTTTGTTGAGCATTGCCTGTGTAACCATCTCTACAAGTACATACAGCTCTATGAAGTTGTGGCCTACAGTCAGCATTTTGACCGCACAGTCCTGGAGTGCAAGGATTTAGGCACCTGCTATTAATACAAGCCTTATCGTTTGTACATTCGGAATCTTGAGTACACTCAACTTTTGGTTTAGGTTCATCTGGTATTAAGCATTGTACTTCTGCTGAACCTACATAGCCAGATGGACAAGAGCAGACCGCTTGATGATTTACTACTTGACATAAGGCATTGATACCGCAGGCTCCCCTGCAAGGATCTCTACATTTCTGGGAGTAACAGGCTTTATCTCTTGGACAATCTTGGTTGATAATACATTCCGGATAGATACAAGTGGCTACACCATTTTCTACTTGACACTGTCCGTTTATGTTGCATGGGGAAGGATTGCAAGGATCTCTAGTTTTTTCCTCAGGAGGCTCTCTGCATAGTAAAAATGGATCTCCTATTAAGGGTGGTGGGCAACTACAAACGGGGCTGTGATTGATTACGTTACAAATAGCTGCGTAACCACAGACTCCTGGACAAGGATCTATACATTTATTGTTTACACAGGCTCTATTTCTGTCACAATCGGCACTGATGGTACATTCTGGTCGGCAGCCTCCTGCAGTAGGCGTTCCAAAGAAACCTGGCAGACATTCACATATGGCATTTTCACCTGATTTGCGGCAGATGGTGTTAATACCGCATGGGCTTGGGTTACATGGGTCTCTAGGTGGTTCGACTGTAATAAAAAAAATAGCGTCATATTCTTAATGTTTATGATCTTGGTTGTTACTAAATAAATTGGAGTTCTTCACTAGAAATTTATAATGATTAGTTTAGTTTATTTGTCTTAGATCCTTGTATTTAGATCCTTTAATACGTAGTTGCAAGGTTGTGGATTCGAATCTAACTTAGGGACTTTTGTATTCATTAATTAAAGTTATACTACAGCAGAAGCAACTAGTGATGAAAAGATTAAGCTCCGTACAAAAATACACTTGATCGCTTCGAAGTTGGTATTGTCAATGCATGACAACAATGCAAGTTTACTAAATTTAAAGTCAGTCTGATTTCCTATTATTTACAATTTAAATACAAAATGAAACCAATATTCGAGAAAACATATTTCATTAAAGAACAAAATTACAAAAATGGCAAAAAATTAAGATTCAATTAGCTAAAAAAGGTTTTTTTATTACTGACATGAGAAATCTAATTAGAAGTAATATTTCTCACCATAGGTAAATAATGAGAATAAAAAACACTTAAATAAATAATGAAATTGATTTCCATTAGTTTCATTTTGTTAATTTGACAACTAAACTCCCAGACTACTTGATATTTCGAAATATTTAAAAAATGAATAGGAAGTAACTAAAGCTGGTTTTATCAAAATCTAATCAAATCAAATATGGTAATATATCAGTGTTAGTAGTAAAAAATTTGTATATATACTTCGGTTGAGAAGGCCATTATAAACCTCGTACATTATTTCCTTCGGCGCTACGCACCTCAGGATATAAGTGCTCGATAAATAATAGCTCACTTCTCAACCTAAGTGTATAATGTACTATTTTTTTAAATGGAATACCCCGATCTTATAAAATTTTTGGATTGCTGATTTCAAAAATCTTTAAATATTTTAGTTTATCTTAGTTTAGGCAAATATGTACACTTTTTCTTCCTCATTGTAATCCATTTTGATTATTTTATTAAAGAAATGTGTTTAATGGCAGAATTTGGTTTTCTGCAATGTACTTTTTTATCAGATTACCCTGGACTGGTGAAGCTGCAATTCAGCCTTGCAAGGGAAATTTGTTGTCTATAAATTAAAAGCTGAATAATAGCACTCTGTTTATTATATCATTATGAGATAGAAACAATCAACTTTTTACAGAAGTACAATAACGTTTTTTGTACTGTCGAAAATTTACTTAATATTCTGATTAAGGTAAAAATATCGGCACGGAAAATATTCACTTATTTAAAAAAATTTGGAGATGGCGGCTGTTTAATGAGTTGGGTGGACCGGCATCACAATACGCGACAATGATATACATTGTTTGCGGATGAAAAGGAAAACGAAGTCCGTTTGATAATATGCTAATGTATTATCATCGGACGACAAGTATCATTGGGCTCGAAGCCCCAAAGATGAATGAATGTTTAAGGAGCTGTCAACTCCGAGACATCTTCTTTGTTGAAAGATTAAAACTGGAGTGAGGCGAATTTTTTTTAGTGAATTCTTGCGTGGCGTGAGTAGGTGTAGCATACTAGTGGTCTCTAGTCAGATGGAATACAATTCTGCTAAGTTATTATTAACTTGAGTGAGAAGAAGCGAAACAAGTACATACTGGATAAAATAATGTACAAAGAAATGTGGTGATTACTTCTGATCAACTGGTTCCTTCTTTTTGATCGAAGAGCCGTGTTAACTTTCCCGGATAAAAGTTTGACAACAGTGTAACACACATCGTTCCATATTTGTGACGAAGTCTTTCGAAAATTTAACATTCTCGTTGCAAAGAAATTTTATAATTCGTTGCGGAACAGTGACATGAACTGATTGTTCCATCATCTTTGACAGTATTAATAAAAAAAAAAAACAATTGAAACTTCAATGAAAGTACGCAATGTATCTATATAGTTCCCTAGAGTTAACACAATGATCGATTTCCAACTAGGCGTTTCCATAAGACTATGACGATATTCCGGGTTAAATTTGAACGGTCTTAGTAAGAGTTGTCATTTTCATAGCTTACTTTAATATGTCCAACTTTTCCAAATTTACAGTAAGTAGTTTAACTAAGAGATTCGACGTTTAATTACTCAAAAATGGTATAAGATACATATGGTATATTATTGAAATCATTGAGAAATATTTCAAAATTTTTATAATATATCTACAAGGTATCCCAGTTAAAAAATATATTATTTGTCGCAAAACTTTTATTTAACACTTTCGCTGCCCATGACGTTCATTAACATCATGATAGTTCTTTCCCCCATGCCAATGACGTTTTGTAACAGCATTTGAAGATGTATACTTCGATGAATGTAGACAAGTTGCTATGTAGTAAATTGTCTTTATAACCCCGTAGACACGTAAAAACGTTATTAAATTAGTGCATTATGAATTTGATTTTAATATTGTGTTTATGAATTTAAGATAGCAAGGCTTTAACAGGCTCTAATTAAATGATGTACCTAATTGCTCGATATTTCAATTTGTGGCATAGACACGCAAACAAGTCTTTAATAAAAGTAATATGGATTTGAAAAAAATATAATATAAAAATATTTTTGGATATACAGTGTGTTACGCTTTTGCTTGGAAAGTAAAAATATATATTTGTTAAATGGAACACCGTATTTTATTTCTGTTTTAGAATTATTATTATACCCTCGAATATTTTTAAAAAGTATTACAGGTTGTAACGGTTAAAACCGTTTTCGTTATTTGACCCAGACCCGTTTTCGTTATTTTGAAACCAACATCTCTACACAAACGTCATTTGTCGTTTATGTCTTGTGTTAAAACTTGGATTGTCATTTCATTTTTATCCGTCAACAAGCAAGTTGAATTATGGAATTTTAATTTGAACTTTATCTAGGACATCCGATGTACTAGTTATCTTAAATATTTTTAATGACCGTCTGAATTTAAAAAAGGTAAGTTTCCTACCGATATTTTGTTGAAAATATATATTTAGTACAAGAATTTCTTTATTAAAATGTCAAATTTGAAACATAACCTCAACACCTCAACACATTGAAAAACACAAGAACGCATGTTTTATATAATTTCATATATTATTTTGTTTGAAATAGATAATATGCTTTACTATATTTAAATATGTTAAATAAGACTTTTTCTTTTCCTATTAAATTTGCCAAGCGATTAATTTTTTGTGATATAAAATGATACAAACCCCAAATAAATTACCAGAATTTAAGTAGCTTGTCAATGAGTTGAACATTATTTAAAATACAGGCTTATAAGATACCAAACTGACAAATACACATGATAGAACTAGTTTATTTTATACAGAGGGGTTTGAAACATCTCATAAATATGGCCCATTTTCACTTCATTTTACCCAATTTGAACGCGTATATTATTTTAGCACTAAATACATTATAAATTTACCTATCTAACGATACCATTATGTTAGCTTATTATATATATACGTCTCATCAGTGCGTAATTGATCGATAGCTGTTTTATTATTAAAGATACGAAGACATTTTTAAGTCGTACGATCATATTTTAAAATTATTCCTAAATATACAGGAAAATTCATAAATTAGTGGTGGAAAAACTTATACTGTTTTAAAATAAAACTCCCATGTATAACAAATTTATTTGTTTTCACATCGTCAAACAATTTTAATAGACTTAACATTTATAAAAATGTTTTGACTTTCCATTAATTTGCTGCTACGTTGTATATAGGGTGTGTCAAAACGCAAGATTATGATTTATTTTTTTTTTCAAATAAAACGCCCTGTATGTTATACCACAAACTTAATTAACTAATAATTTAGTTTCTTTACTTTTTATTTTGTTTGGGATTCTTGTGCCTGAACTGATTTTTTAATTTTATTTACAATGGTTCATATTACTTGTAACGTCGAAGGAACAGAAAACCATTAATGAATTCTGACAAATGGGTTACCAAAAATTAAATTAGCATTTTACCCTAAATAAGTCAATTTTTTCAAAAGTCAATTTGAAAAATGCGAAAAAATTATGTCAATTTTCATGGTAAAATCATCAAAATCTTGAGAAAAAATTCGTTTGGGAATACAATGCCAAACAAAATAAAAAAAGTAAAGAAATTAATTTATAAATTGGTGGTATAACACACAGGATATATTTGAATAAATTGAGAATATTGTAACCTCAAGTTTAAACACACCCTGTAAGCATCACAGCAAATAAATGAAAATGTTAAATATTTTTAGGAACGTTTAGTCTATAAAATTAAAAAACGATGTGAAAACCACCAAATCTGCAAGGCGTAACTACCTACAGGGTGTTTGGTTTAAAAATATATCTGTTTGGTTTTCCCCTCATTTATAGACTAACATGTATATTAAAGAATAATTGTATGGTCTTACAACTTTTATATTAAACATTTCTTCATATCGCCAATAATAAAATATCTATCGATCAATTACCCACTGATGGGATACCCTGTGTATGTATAATTAAAACACTGTATAAAATAAACCAATTCTTTCATCACAGCTTGGTCCTTATAAGTTGAAAAATATTCTAGTGATAAATACAGTATTACCATGCCTCTCTAAAACTGAAATAAAATACATGGTGTTCCATTTAAAAACATGTTTTTACTTTCCAGGCCCATGACGTTAATGTACGTACAAACTTCTAAATGTTCGTATACCAATAAGCCAGAGCATGTAGTTGGCACTAAAGCTTGCGCAGCGAAAGCGTTAAAACATTTTTTTAATTATATGTCATAATAACAAGTGTCATTTGTAGAAACTTCAATGACTTGTGCTTTCTAGGGATTATCTCAAAATAAATATCAATTCTTATCAACGACGAAAAACTATTAAACTAATCTATTCATTCATAATTAAGTCCTTTTTTATTGCAATCATTCATATTGTGTTTATTATTAAGTAGACAGAGTTGCCGCATCGACTGTTGCATTAGAAAGAAGAAGACATCAGCTAATTTGAGTGGGGATGGTTTGTGTATGTTTATCTGAGAGATAATGCGTTTTATGAATGAATCAGTATTTAGGTACTTCTATTACGCTTTCTGTACACTGCTGTCACACTTCAAAATTAATTGCGCACTTTCCTGAAAAACACTATACAACCATAATAGTTGCAACGAGAAAAAAATACATTAAACTCATAAGAACTGGCATTAAGAATGCAAATATACTCCCCTACACCGCTGGTTAACATTCAAAAGAAACTTGATGTTGTCGACCTCCACGCTATCTCGGAACCCTAGGAAGACGGACAGGGCAATCTATGCCCACCTTCTCCAAGAGGCATTGAAAGAGATGGAGGCCGAAACACCAAACAATAACAATGCTTTGGAAAAGTACTCTAACACTCTCCAAAGCACAATAAACAATGCCTATAAGAAATCTTGTGCCCTGAGGCTGGTCCAACACGATCAGACGACTACCGCATGGTGGTGTCACGAGTTGGATCACCTCAGGAAGATGGCTAGGAAATCATTTAATAAGGCAAGAACCACAAAACTCAAAGAGGACTAGGATACTTACAAATATCACCTCAGAGAATACAAAAAAATCGTCAGACAAAAACAGAGAGATGCATGGAGATCCTACTGCGAAGAAATCGAAGATTTCTCGTTGGCAGCGAGGCTTCAAAAGATCCACACTGAAGCATTGGTGCGCTAATTAAAGAGGATGGCACGACAACTGCCAACCTCGAAGATAGCATCAAACTTCTGCTGTCAGCACACTTCTCTGACTCGGTCATCACAGACGTGGCCGACTGAGCAGAGGAAGAATACAATCCATCTGTCTGTGATTGGCAAACTGCCAAACACATTGTAGCTTTTCTCCATTTAAATCGCCAGGACCTGACGGTATCTATCGAGTTCTACTTCAGTGGGGTCTGGAAGAACTCACACCGCACCTGGTGGGTATATTCAGATCCTCGTTGGCTCTGAGGTATATCCTCAAAAAATGAAGAGACGTGAAAGTGGGATTTATACCCAAACCTGGAAGGATGGATTACACTGTCCCAAAAACATACCGACCAATTAGTCTGACATCGTTTTTCATGAAGACATTGGAAAGGATATGCAAAAAGTTCATAAGGGATGCGGTGATTACAACAACACCACTACACTCAAACCAACATGCATACACCCCAGGCAGATCTACTGATTCAGCCCTTCATCTAGTTGCTGGCCGGATAGAAAGATCCCTGGACAATAAGGAGTCCGCCTTGGGTGTTTTCCCAAAGATAATACACTCACTAACCAACAGGAATGTTCAACAAATGGTTAGTGAGTGGATACATAACATGCTCTCAAAGCGAGCAGTAAACATAAGTGTAGAAGATGTGAATATAAGAGGCTTTGTTGCGAGGGGATGTCCACAGGGAGGGGTGCTCTACTGTGGAATAGGGTCCTCGACACCCTCATCAGCCGCTTGAATAATGACAGTCACTATACAATAGCATATGCAAATGACCTGCTCATTCTGCAAACAGAGAATTTTGAGAACATACTCTGCGAAAGAATGTAAGTAGCTCTAAAAATTATAGAACAGTGGTGCAAGGACCATTCACTGTCTATTAATCGTAAGAAGACAGAAATGGTCCTTTCAACAAGGAAAAGGATGAAAATGGAATTAAAACCTCCATAACTCCTAAACACAAAACTAAACTTTGCAACAGAGGTGAAGTACCTAGGTCTCACCTTTGACAGCAAGTTAACATGGAACTCGCACTAAGAAAACAAAGCCGCCGAACCATGGGGCGAACCTGGGGTTTTTTCCCCAGAGTCGTCGCATGGACTTACACGGCTATCATAAGACCTATGCTAACATACGGTGCAGTTGTCTGGGTACCGAAAACCCAAAAATTAACAGCTATCCGTAAACTAGAACAAATTCAAAGAACAGCATGTCTCAACATAACAGGAGCCATGAAAACAACGCCGACCAGAGCCATAGAAGTCATTCTTAGTTTCACTCCCCTTGATATTTACATCAAGGAGGTTGCTCTGACGACAATGACATGCCTCCGTACGGTCGGAATAGAACCTGATGTAGGATCTGGTGAAGCGAGACGTCGCTTTTGGCAGGAGGCGCTCGATACGCTCCCACTGCTTCAAGCGAACATGGACTCCATCTCACCAAGGTATATCTTCCATAAGCCATATAAAGTTATAATAGAACAAATAGAAGAGCCAGAAGTGGCAGGTACGATTCATATATACACCGACGGTTCTAAAACAAAGCAAGGCTCAGGATGTGGAATATACTCCAGATTCTTAAACCTAAACATAAAATGGGCTGTGAGCAATAGTGCCAGTGTAGTTCAAACAGAGCTAACGGGGATTCTCATAGCAGCAAAAGAAATAACCAGAAACAATATCACTGGAAGGAATATGCTCATCTATACAGATAGCAGACAAGCACTACTCACCCTGAACAGACCACGAATTTACTCAGGGTTAGTACTAGAATGTCACGAAGCTTTGGTTGAAGTATCCATCAACAATGTGGTATCCGGTAAGAAGACCTACTGTTATCCTAACGATTTGACGTTTTTAATCCAGTAAGTCTTTCGTGAACTTAGCCGATGGTTATTTGATGAACTGTTTGACCTGCTCAATCTTGGACAGTTGTTCTACCATTCCTAAAATTCTTTTTGTAACCATGGTTAGATGGGTGCCTTGCACAATGTCTTGTAACTCCATGAAAGAGTTCGGGACCTGTCATGGCCTTATCTGAGCCTTGTCGGGCAAATTCGTCGGCCTTTTCGTTACTCAGGGTTAGTACTAGAATGTCACGAAGCTTTGGCCGAAGTATCCATCAACAATATGGTCACCTTAAGATGGATCAAAGGTCACGCCACGTCGAAAGGAAACCGTCTTGCTGATTCACTAGCCAAGAAAGCAGCCAATCAAATATTTTTTGGACCTGGCCCTTCTATTGGCCTGACAATTAAAGAACATTCCCTTGTGAAATTCAAGGATGGGATGAAACAAGAAACTGCAGAGTTTCCAGGGAGCTCTTAAGTTATCTTGACAACACTGCAGCAAATAAATACTTGACTATGACTAGACAGAATCTGCGCCTAGTCACAGGCATTCTGACTGGTCATTGTCAAGTACGGAAGCATTTCCATATCATGGGGCTGTCAGAAACCGCACTCTGCGGAGGGTGCGAACAAGAAGATGAGACTATCGAACATATCCTTTACGATTGCTCGACGCTCTCATTTATTAGAAGATTTGTGTTCGGCGAGAATCGGCTAACCCCGGCCGATATAAAAGAAGCACCTCTTGGCGACGTTGTCGACTACATTAAATCTGTAGGCTGGCTCACGAGCTAGGAGGTGCCTATCATATTAGGAGGATGGGCCTAATGAGGCCTAAGTTCCGTGGGGTAACCCACCCTCCACACGTTACAGATATACTTCCCTAATGTAATTTTGAAAGCCTTCTGTGCACTTTAGAGCCTTATGTTTAGTCAATACCGAATTATAACCACGAACAATTATTACAACAATATTCTCCCATACTCTCTTATAATAAATTAGTCCAGTAATTTTTCGTCGTTGATTCTTATACATTTTTTTAAAGCTTTCGGCCTCCTTCAATCCTTTAATTATTAAAAAAAAAAAAACAATTTATCGGAATTTATAAAATCTACAACTAATTTGGTTTTAGAGACGTGTATTTTTCAAACAATTTTTGTACTACATATTCTAATATCTTATTTTGATTGTATATTTTTTGTATCTCACTTTTATGTATATTTTTATTCGTTCTGAATTTTATGGTTTTCTATTTTTTATAAAGTTATCATTCTTATCCACAAAAAGATGATTTTTAGCAAATAATAGTTTCATGCGTTCTGCTTTCGATTTATTAGATTTCAAAAATTAAATCTTACTTTAGTAAATAACATTTAAAATTAATTTACAAAAATTTTAAATTTATATTTAAAATTTACTGTATTCTTCCCGATTTTACCCTAACTGATAAATATAAGTAAACATGACTTACCAGTAACTGGTGTGCATAATCTGAAAGCATCTCCTGTATATCTATCTGGACATGTACAAACTGGCACATGATTTGTCGTAAAACATTCGGCACCAATTCCACAAGTACCTGGACATGGATCTACACATTTGCTTCTGATGCAAGCTCTGTTCATCGGACAATCACCATTTGACAAGCATTCTGGTCTGCATCCTTCGTACGGATTTCCGCGGTACTCTGGTAAGCATTCGCATACACCGTAGTTTGATTCAACATGACAAATTGCATTTGCGCCACACGGTGATGGTCTGCATGGGTCTTCTGGGCTCGGTTTGGGTGTTGGTGTTGGAGCTAGAAAAATAAAAAAATAATAAATTAATAATAGCAATAAAAATTATTCTAATTCACCATACTTATTATATAGTATTAGTTACAAAAACATAAAAATATCTTACGTGGCTGATGACAAATTGTAAATGGATCACCCCTAAAACCTTCTTGACATATACAGTTGGGCACGTGGTTGGCCACAAGGCATCTAGCGTTAAGTCCGCACGATCCTGGACAAGGGTCTTTACATTTTTGATTGATACAAGCCAAATTTTTAGCGCATTCGCTGTTGGTTTGACATTCTGGTCGACAGTTGGGTGGGTTACCGATATAGGTTGGTAAGCATATACATTTGGCTGTGCCAAGGGCAGTTGGTTCACATTGAGCATATAAGCCGCAGGGGGAGGGTACGCATGGATTTTCAGGTACTACTTTCGTTGGAGACGGTCTTTCGGAGACTATGGGGAAAAATATTTATTTATATACACATGATTTATTGTCTATAATTTTAGATTTACGTATTTTTTTAAGTACACATACCAATTACAAGCTGACAACGAATAAATGGATCTCCGCTATATCTTTCAGGACAAGTACAAATGGCATTGTGGCTGACGACTTGGCAAAGTGCATTTATACCACAGGTTCCAGGGCAGGGATCTACACATTTTTGGTTGACGCATGCTCGGTTTAAGGGGCATTCAGAGCTAGAAACGCATTCAGGTCTACAAGTTGGTGGGGCGCCGAAGTAACCTTGCAAGCAAGAGCAAACTGCTTGCCCATAAATATCTCTGCATTGACTGTTTGGTCCACAGGGTGACGGATAGCATGGATTTGATGGAGGAGGTTCTAAATAAAAGGGAATTATATTTTTATTTTCAGTCTTCCTTTAAGATTTTGGATTCAAATTGATTATTTTCCACTAGACCCATCAATACAATAACATTATCTATACTTACTCTCTATTTTGGAACATATAACAAACGGATCTCCCGAAAATCCTTGTAAACAAGTGCAAGAAGGATAATGGTTAAATATAGTACATTCCGCATTTTGTCCACAAGTTCCTGGACATGGATCTACACATTTTCTGTTAACACAAGACTTATCTCGAGGACAATCTTGATTTACCAAACATTCAGGTCTACATTCTACGTAAGGATCTCCATGGTATTCGGGATAACAAGTACATATACCATTATTACATTGAGCGTTTGGTCCACAAGGATTAGGATAACAAGGGTCTTTTGGTTCAGCTAAAATTAAATTTTATGATGATATTGTAGATATTATATAGGTTCTAAAAAATAACTTACGTTTTGGTAATGATACTGGGGCGCAACTAGTAAATGCATCACCAGTATAACCTGGTGGACACATACATACAGCATTATGATTCCTAACTTCACAGATAGCCGATATTCCGCAAGAACCCGGACATGGGTCTTTACATCTTTGATTTATACAGGCTTGGTTACTTTGACATTCAGAGTTTACAACACATTCTGGTTTGCAATTTGGCGGGTTTCCAAAGTAGTTTGTTAAGCACGAACAAATGGCTTGTCCATTGATATCTCTGCATTGACTGTTTAGACCACAAGGCGATGGTATGCACGGATTTGCAGGTCTTGAAGTTTCTTTTGAAGGAGCTGAAAACATTTATTTTGCATTTTTTTACTGTTTTCATAATATTTAGTTAATTACTACCTGGTATTGGGTAACATCTGGTGAAAGGATCTCCCGTATGCCCTTGTTGACATATACAAATAGGATTATGGTTGACAACATTACATAGCGCGCTTAAACCGCATGTTCCTGGACATGGATCTACACATTTTTGATTAACGCAAGCTCTATTTTGAGGACACTCGGAACTAACTGTACATTCTGGTCTGCAGCTTGGTGGGGAACCAATATATTCAGGTAGACAAGAACATACAGCTTGATTATTAACTTCACGACATTGACTATTGGGTCCACATGGAGATGGCTGACAGGGGTTTTGTGGAGGAGGGGCTAAAAATAATCTTTGTTAGAAAAGATAATTTAAATAACACCATATTTGGTGCAGTGTTTCAGGTCTGAAGCAATACACCAAACATATTTGCGAATCGAATCTTACGTTCTTTGATAACGATGACGCTGCAATATCTGAACGGATCACCAGTAAATCCACCAATGCAAGTGCAAGATGGTAAGTGATTGATGACTTGACAGTTTGCATTGAGACCACAAGTTCCTGGACATGGATCTTTACACTTGCTGTTGATACAAGCTTTATTAGATGGACAGTCAGAATTAATTGAACATTCGGGTCTACATCCTTCGTAAGGATTGCCTATAAATTCTGGTAAACATACACAAGAACCAGCTCCATTTCTTTCTTTGCATATAGCATTGGTACCGCAAGGTGATGGGAAACATGGATTAATTTGCTCAGAAGGCTCAGGTTTAAATATTGCACATTGAACGAAGGGATTGCCAGAATATCCAAGTAGACATACACAGTTAGGAGTATGAGAGATTACTCTGCATTCTGCATTCAGTCCACAAATTCCTGGACAAGGATCTTTACATTTTTGGTTGATACAAGCAAGATTACTTGCACATTCTGTATTACTGACACACTCAGGTCTGCAAGAAGGTGGTGATCCTATGAATTGTGGCAGGCAAGAGCAAGATGGTGATCCATTAATTTCTTTACATTGCGCGTTTGGTCCACATGGTGAAGGAGAGCAAGGATTCTTAGGTTCTGATATAGGTTCTTCTCTAATTGGTAAACACCTAGTAAATGGATCACCACTGTATCTCAATAAACAACTACAAATAGGGTTGTGATTAACCACTTGACAGTTTGTGTTTATACCACATGTTCCTGGACAAGGGTCAATGCATTTTTGGTTAACACAGGCTTCATTTAAAGAACATTCCGTGCTAGAAACGCATTCAGGCCTACAGGTTGGTGGAGAGCCTATGTACCCTGGAACGCAAGAGCATACAGCTTGGCTATTTATTTCTCTACATTGGCTGTTTGGACCGCATGGTGAAGGACTGCAAGGATTTTTGGGTACTTCAGCTAAAAAAAAGTTCATTAATATGTTTGTTTTGAAGGGGGTTGGAAATAAATTAATTGCAAATATAATGTTTACCTGGTATTGGTGAGCAGGATACAAATGCGTTACCGATATATCCATTTATACAAGAACAAGATGGTATATGATTAACTACAATACATTCTGCATTTAGACCGCAAGTTCCCGGGCAAGGATCTTTACACTTGTTTCTTATACAAGCTTTATCTCTTGGACAATCGTTATTCAGTACACACTCTGGTCTACATCCTTGATAAGGATTTCCTTGGTACTCTGTTAAGCAAGTGCAAATACCATTGTTACATTCTGCGTTAGGACCACAAGGATTAGGATTACAAGGATTCTTTTCTACTTCAGTAATTATTGGTTTCGGATAACAATTTCTAAATGGATCCCCTATGTAACCGTCGATGCAAGTACAAATTGGTATATGATTGATAACGCTACATTGTGCTGATATTCCACATGAGCCTGGGCATGGATCTCGACATTTTTCTCTAATGCAAGCCAAATTACTTGAACATTCCGAATTGATGGTACATTCAGGTCGACAGTTTGGTGGACTCCCAATATAGTTAACAATACAAGAACAGGATGGAATACCGTTCATATCTTGACAAATTGAATGTGGGCCACATGGTGAAGGCACGCAAGGATTTGGAGTTTCTATGGGCTCCACTAGAGGAGCTATAATTAAATATTGTTAGATTTTATACAAAAAAAGTGTTTATTAATCTTACGTGGAATAGGATAACACCTCGAGAATGGATCTCCTGTATGACCAGATTGACAGCTACAAATAGGACTGTGATTAATTATATGGCAGTTGGCGTTCAACCCGCAAGTCCCTGGACACGGATCTATACATTTTTGGTTTACGCAAGCTTTCTGTAAGGGACATTCCGAGCTAACAGTACATTCTGGTCTACAACCTGGTGGACTGCCAATGTAATTTGTTAAGCAAGAGCAAACTGCTTGCTTGTTGACTTCGCGGCATTGACTGTTTGGACCACACGGTGATGGTTGGCATGGATTAGTTTCCACTGGTTCAACTGCAATAATTGTTATGTTAAAAAGGAACTTTTACCAACAGTTTTTCAATCTATACTTACTTTCCCTGATAGTAGAACAGAAGACAAATGGATCTCCTGTATAACCTTGTAAACAATTACAAGAAGGCAAATGGTTAATAACTTGACATTGTGCATTTTGCCCACAAGTTCCTGGACATGGATCTTCACATTTATTTCTTACACAGGCTTTATTGTAAGGACAGTCAGAGTTCAAAACACACTCAGGTCTACAACCTTCGTAGGGGTTTCCGATGTAATCTGGCAAGCAGGTACATGAGCCTGCGTTATTTAATTCTTTACAAACTGCGTTAGCTCCGCATGGTGAAGGGAAACAAGGATGTACTATTTCAACTTTGGTAGTTTGAGGAGTATCGCATCTCACAAATGGGTTTCCTACGTATCCTTGGATACATACGCAATTAGGGGTGTGACTGACTACTCTGCATTCTGCGTTTTCACCACAAATTCCTGGACAAGGGTCTTTGCATTTTTGATTAATGCAGGCGAGGTTATTTGGACACTCTGAGTTGCTAACGCATTCTGGACGACAATTTGGAGGAGTTCCTATGAATTCTGGTAAGCAAGAGCAAGACGGTGAGTTGTTTATTTCTTTGCATTGGGCATTGGGCCCACACGGTGATGGGATACAAGGATTTTGTATTTGCTCTGGTGTAAGATCTTCAACTAAAATATAATAAGAAATAAAATTTTAAAAACATTGGTTTATGAACACCGTATTTTAAGATTAAACTGCGTTATTTTAAGTAAAACAGCTTAATTTAATTGGTTGTCAATATATATCTTACCGATTGGTAGGCATCTAGCAAATGGATCTCCGCTGTACCTAGGCGGGCAACTACAAATGGGATTGTGATTTACTACTTGGCATAAAGCACTTAAGCCACACGTTCCTGGACAAGGATCTATACATTTTTGATTAACGCAAGCTTGATTTAAGGCGCATTCAGAACTGGAAACACATTCTGGGCGGCAAGTTGGTGGACTGCCGATAAAACCTGGTACACATGAGCATACTGCTTGGCCGTTAATTTCTCTACATTGACTGTTCGCTCCACAAGGTGAGGGATTGCACGGGTGTTTAGGCAATTCAGCTAAAATAATCATTAATCATTTTAAGAAATATGTATACAATTTATGAATGTAATGTAATTAAATCTCAACAAAAAATATATTTTACCTGGAATAGGTGAACACAACACAAATGCATTGCCTTGGAAGCCTTCGTTACATGTACAAGTAGGTATATGATTATAAACAGAACATAATGCGTTTTGTCCACATGTTCCTGGACATGGATCTTTACACTTGTTGTTAATACAAGCCAGATTTTTGTTACAATCTGTATTCAATACACACTCAGGTCTACACTCTCTATAAGGATCTCCATGGTATTCGGAAATACAAGTACAAACGCCATTGTTACAGTTTGCGTTAGGTCCACATGGTGACGGATTACAAGCGTCTTGTACTACTGGAACTATTTCAGGAGGTTTAACTATACAATATGTAAATGGATCTCCTGTATATCCTTCGGGACAAAGACAAACAGGAATGTGACTTATAACATTACAAGCAGCGCCTGCACCACATGCTCCAGCACATGGATCTCTGCATCTTAACTGCATACAAGCTAAGTTACTTGAACAATCTGAATGTATTGTACATTCTGGTTGACAGTTTGGTGGGACACCTCGGTAGTTTTCTAAGCAAGAACATGATGGAGCACCTCCTACATCGCGACATTGACTATTAAGTCCGCAAGGGGACGGTTCGCATGGATTAATGACAGGTTGTATGTCTGGTAAAGGAGCTAAAGGAAAAAATATTTTAAAAGAAAAGTGATTATTAATAAATAGTAATTTCTTACGTGGTATGTGGTAGCATCTGGTAAAGGGATCTCCAGTATGTCCAGATTGACAACTACATATAGGACTATGATTAATAACATCACACTTGGCATTTAGACCACAAGTTCCTGGACATGGATCGACACATTTTCGATTTAGACATGCTTTATTATGAGCACATTCTGAGCTAACTGTACATTCAGGTCTACAATTAGGCGGACTGCCTGTATATTCTGGTAAACAAGAACAGACAGCTTGGCCGTTCACTTCGCGACATTGACTATTAAGACCACAAGGGCTAGGGTGACAAGGGTTGGGCTTTTCTTCTACAACTAAAAAAGTATTTTTGTTTATTTCATATGTTAAAGTAAAATTCCCATTAGTATAAAGGGCTACTTTAGAAATTTTATTTAGTAGACATTTAAGTATTTCTTACTTGTTTGTACAACACTGCAATATCTAAATGCATCTCCAGTAAATCCAGAAATACAAATACAAGCTGGTAGGTGGTTAATAACTTGACATTCGGCATTCAACCCACACGTTCCTGGACATGGATCTTTACATTTGCTGTTAATACAAGCCTTATTGGAAGGACAATCAGAATTTAAAGTACATTCAGGTCTGCAACCTTCGTAAGGATTGCCAATATAGTCTGCAACGCAAGTACATGACCCGGCGCCATTAAGTTCTCTGCATTCAGCATTAATACCACAGGGTGACGGTATGCAAGGTGTGGGAATTTCCACTGGAATGACTTCAATTTTAGGTTGACACTGAATGAAGGGATTACCAACATAATTTGCTAGACATACACAGTTAGGTGTATGACTGACTACTCTACATTCAGCATTTAATCCACATGTTCCAGGGCATGGATCTTTACATTTTTGGTTAATACAGGCAAGATGGTTGGCACATTCAGAGTTACTAACACATTCTGGGCGACAGTTTGGAGGCGTTCCTATGAATTCTGGTAAGCAAGAACAAGATGGGGCATCTCCAACTTCCCTACATTGGGAATTTGGACCACAAGGTGAAGGATTGCATGGTTGTACTGGTGCAATAGTTTCCTCTCCTAAAAAAAGATATAGTAAATATTTTGTTTTAAAATAATTATTGAGTGATTTACTTATTGGTTGGCATCTTGTGAACGGGTCTCCACTTTGGCCTGGTTGACAAGTACAAATAGGATTATGATTAACAACTTGACATAAAGCGTTTATTCCGCAAGTGCCTGGGCATGGATCTATACATTTTTGATTAACACAGGCTCGATTCAAAGCACATTCTGAACTGGATATGCACTCTGGTCTACAATTAGGAGGAGATCCAATGAAACTTGGGACACAAGAGCATACAGCTTGTTCGTTAATTTCTCTACACTGACTGTTTGGACCACAAGGACTTGGATTGCATGGATTCTTTGGTGTTTTAACTAAAAGAATATTCATAACAGTAATTAAAACTTTATCATAAGAAAGCGTTTATAATATAACATGAATTCGTTTATTAGGTAAGTTAAAATTTATACCTGATATGGGTGTACAAAGTACAAAGGCATTTCCTTCAAAGCCTTGTAGGCAAGTACAACTTGGAATATGATTGATAGTGGCACATTCTGCATTTTGTCCACAAGCTCCAGGACAGGGATCCACACATTTGTTTCTAATACAGGCTTTATCTCTTGAACAATCATTATTTAACACACACTCAGGCCTACAATTTACATAAGGATCTCCGTGATATTCCGGAATGCAGGTACAGATACCTTCATTGCAATTAGCATTAGGTCCACATGGTGAAGGGTTGCATGGATCCTCTTCAATTACTAGTACTGGCGGTTTAGGTTGACAATAAGTAAATGGATCACCAGTAAAGCCTTCATTGCAGGTACACGTAGGTACGTGGTTGATGACGTTGCAAACTGCTTGGTGACCGCAAGAGCCTGGACAAGGATCTCTACATTTTTGATTGATGCAAGCAAGGTTACTGGAGCATTCGGAATTTATTGTACATTCAGGTCTACATCCCGGAGGGCTGCCAATAAATTCAGACAGACAAGAGCATGATGGTACTCCGCCTATATCGCGACATTGTGAGTTTGGACCGCAAGGAGACGGCACACATGGATTACTAGGAATTATAACATCAGGTTTAGGGGGTGGAGGTAAATGGTAACATCTAGTAAATGGATCTCCAGTATGTCCAGACTGACAACTACATATTGGGCTATGCTTGATAACTTGGCAGTTGGCGTTTAATCCACAAGTTCCAGGACATGGGTCACCGCATTTTTGGTTTATACATGCTTTATCATGGGGACATTCTGTACTAACAGTACATTCTGGTCGACAACCTGGTGGACTGCCGATGTAATTCGGTAAGCAAGAACATACAGCTTGCTCGTTAATTTCTCTGCATTGACTGTTGGGGCCGCAAGGTGACGGTTGACAGGGATTAACATGTTCCACTACAACTAAAATAAGAAATTGGTTAGAAGATTTTAAAATTCTGGTTTAGTTTTCTTACTTTCTTCTACAATTCTACAATATTTCCAAGGATCTCCACTATATCCTGTCAAACAACTACATGATGCTAAATGATTCACAATCTGACAAACGGCATTGTTTCCACATGCTCCAGGACAAGGATCTTTACATTTGTTGTTTATACAGGCTTTGTTCGATGGACAATCAGAATTTAAGCTGCATTCGGGTCTGCAACCTCCGTAAGGATCGCCTATATAGTCTGGTAAGCATTTGCAAGCCCCGACTCCATTCCTTTCAATGCATTCAGCATTGGCACCGCATGGTGATGGTAGGCAAGGTGTTGGTCTTTCAACAGGAGTGAGTGTTTGAACTAAAAAGGGATAGGATCAGATGTGGAGCTTATTCTAATAATTATCCAAATTCTCAGCTAATGTAATTGGGTTCAAATATATGCGTCGAGAAATTTTCAGTATACTTACCAATCAAAGAACATACGGAGAATGAATCACCGGTATAGCCAGGTAAACAAACACAATTTGGTGTATGACTGACAACTCTACATTCAGCATTTAATCCACACGTTCCAGGGCAAGGATCTTTACATTTCTGATTTATACAAGCTAATTGATTTGAACATTCTGTATTACTGACACATTCAGGTCTACAGTTTGGTGGGGATCCAATGAATTCTGGCAAACAAGAGCAAGATGGTGAATCTCCAACAGGTTTGCATTGCGAATTAGGACCGCATGGTGTTGGCTGGCATGGGTTTGTTGGTACCACCGTTTCTTCTAAAATATGCAACAAGATTTTAGTAATATATTTTAAATAACCAGTAGAAAATATAATTTTTAAGTGGCATTAACCCTAGAATTGAAGAAAACTACTATATTATAACGAATTTTGTTTTCAACTGTAACTTTATCTACCAAAATAGAATTGAAAATGTGAAGAAATTGCGCCAAGGCTTTGTATTTATCAGACAAAAATTGTTCTAGAATTCTAGAGTTTATAAAAAATACAATTTAAAATTTCCTTACGAATAGGCAAGCATCTAGTAAACGGATCGCCGGAGAACCGATTTTCACATCTACAAATAGGGTTATGATTAACAACTTGGCATAAAGCGTTTATACCACAAGTTCCTGGACAAGGGTCAATACACTTTTGATTGACACAAGCTTGTGTCAAACTACATTCGGTACTAGTAACACATTCAGGTCTACATGCTGGCGGAGTACCTAGGAAGCCTGGCACACAAGAACATACTGCTTGTCTATTTATTTCTCTACATTGGCTGTTTGGTCCGCATGGTGTTGGGTTGCACGGATTTTTAGGAATTTCATCTAAAATTTAATAATTGAAAGCATTTAACTTAGTATATAGGTATCATTTTTATTGTACATAATTTAATTCAATGTTTTATTGTTCTGTGAAGTTATATTCAAGGAAATACAAATAAACAATAACGAAATATGTTTTGAAGATTTTATCAGACTGAATTTATTAAAAAGAATATAATTGAAAGTTTAAATGGAAAGAAATCATTTAGAGATTAATATCTTTATATTTAGAGTCTAGATCATACTTTTGTAAACCTGGACATTTTTAGTTTTAGACTAAATATTGGACAATATAAAATTTCTGGAGAACAATGATTTTTACGTTTTTAAATTTATCTAAAGTATTAGTTACTCTCTTTAGTAATTAATTTCTAACTGATTTGAAATATAATAAAAATTTCCTACCATTCATTATGACAAAAGGATATTGATATCGAGAAGCAATAGTTAATTTGTTTCGAACTATTTTAAGTAAACATTTTTATTGCATTATATAATATACAAAAAATAATGTCGATGAATATTTACCTGGAATTCTATTACACAACACAAAGGCATTTCCAGTATATCCCTGTATACAAGAACAAGTTGGTATATGGTTTATAACAGCGCATTCAGCATTTTGTCCGCACGTTCCAGGACATGGATCCTTACATTTATTCCTGATGCAAGTCTTATCTCTAGGACAATCAGAGTTCAAAATACATTCTGGTCTACATCCATCGTAATGGTACGGATCTCCATGGTATTCAGGGAGGCATGTACATACACCATCATTACAAAGAGCATTTCTACCACATGGAGAAGGATTACATTTGTCTACCTCTACAGGCATTATTTTCTGGGGTACACATTCAGTGAAAGCATCACCAGTGTACTTTTCTGGACATTCACAAATAGGCGTATGTGTTCGGACCGTACAAATGGCCCCTAGACCACAGCTTCCAGGACACGGGTCGACGCATTTTTGGTTGATACATGCCAAGTTTGAGGAACAATCAGAATTTACAGTACATTCTGGTCTGCAGTTTGGTGGTTGGCCGAAGTAATTTGGTAAGCATATGCATACAGCTTGTTGGGATACAGATCTGCATTCTGAATTTGGTCCGCAAGGACTTGGGTAGCATGGTTCGATAGGCTCGGTTATTATTGGTGCTGGAGGCGGGGCTAGAAATATTTCGCGGTTAAGTTATATTTGATATTATATCAAAGTAATTTAATTAGTTGCACTTTAGAAAATAGATTTGTTTTAAGTACATTTTACATTTATCGTCATCTCAGTAATTGCAAATTTGGCCAAAAATAATTATTACAACCCACAAATAACTAAAATATTCTTATAAAACACAGCAACCAGTGAATCTATATAATCAACTCAAAAATTTATTTAAAACAAAAACCCCTTTCCATTATTTAGTGCTGCACATTACAAAACACTTACGAGGTGTGGGATAACATCTGGTAAACGGATCTCCAGTATATCCAAGAGTACAAATACAAATAGGACTATGATTTCTCACTTCACACTTTGTATTTAGACCGCAAGATCCAGGACATGGATCACCGCATTTTTGGTTGATGCAAGCTTTGGTCAATGGGCATTCGGATGATATGGTACATTCTGGACGGCAACTGGGTGGGCTTCCTATATACGAGGGCAAGCAAGAACACACTGCTTGTTTGTTAACTTCTTTACATTGACTGTTAGGACCACATGGGGATGGTTGGCATGGATTTTTAATTTCTTCTTTTAGTACTGAGTTTGGAAAAATTATTCGGTGAAAATTTTAAAATAATAAATATACATTGTGTCAGAAATTCGTGTTTATATATTATTGGTATCTCGCTTAATATAAGAGATAGGTCTGTTAAATGGGGAATTAAAAAAAAAATGATGCCGATATCGAAATCGTTTTCAAAATGATTAAAAGTTAAATAATAATTGTACATACTTTTGGTATTCTATTATTTATAGTTTAAAATTAGCCTCGATAATGCATGATATAATGCTAGATAACATCTAAAATTGCTCGGTAGTTACTACAAAAATTTTATATTTCTTAATATTAAAGTATAGAATAATAATTTCTTGGTTGTTGTTCGGATATTGTAGAATTAAATGTTCCAGGTTTCCTTGCTCACCGTTAGTTCAAACCTGTGATGATATTTTGGGTATTCTCAATCTGCATAATATTCGTAAAAAAATCTTTTAATGGTAGTTCTTGAACTATACCTGCCAGTAGGGTGTTTTTAGATTGTGGTTATCACTTGGATGAATAAGACCTGAGACTGGAATTTTCAAGTTTTCTATGTTGCCCCCATGGTTGCAAGTTAGTTGACTTTTTCATTTATTTTTTTTTTACAAATTAGAGATAAATCATTGTTCACAAATTACATTTGTTGGCATAATATATGAGGATGTCGACTAGCAGATATTTATTGAATTACTTGACATATATTGGATTACAAACTTGTTTTTTTTTACAGTTAAACAAAATCTTACGACCTCTTTAATGGTGGTTAGTTCTGCAAAGAAGATAAAGGTATATTCCTCTAATTTAAATATCTTATTAATAATAGTAATTTTATAGTAGAAATCACAGCCCACTTTGTCTTCTTTTAGTGACCCATCAATAAAAATTTGCTCATAACTATTCCACCTTTAGTCTAGCTGTTTTTCTATAATTTTCACTTGTTTAGCATAGTTGATTTCTTTGGGGTGTTTTTCAATTATTATTTTGTTAATTTTATCGAATGCTTCATACTTTGATATGTATTTTGGGAAATTTTGTTTAATCTCGTATAAAGCGTTCTGCTATGCAATTTCCTGTTGGATGATATGGCGTTGTGGTTATCAATTTAATGCTGTGTTCTGTAGCCCATTCTGTGACAACTTTTGAAGTAAAAGCACTTCCATAATCGCTTATTATATTTTTTGTTCGATCAATAAAAGGATTCTTACTAAGACATGTTTTCACACCAATACTGGATTCTTTTATTGTTTTTGCATTAACATATCTAGTTAACTCATCAATTACCACAATGACAGATTTTGTGGTTCTGTTGCATTCTGCCTTTTTACACATTTCTGCCAAATCGATATGTATTGTCTCGAAATAATTTTGAGAGCTTGAGGCTAAATGGACACAATTTGGTTTTGGCAGATATTTAAATTTGGCCTGTTGACACACACAGCAGGTTTTAATGTATTCTTGTATGTGCTTACTAATAGATTTCCAATAAGAGCGCTGTTTAATTTTGTAATTACATTCGTAGTATCCATCATGTCCCCGTGAATGTGGATCATTATGATAAAGTTGAAGAATATCTTTTATCATATTGTTACGCTGGTTTTTGGTATCTTAATTTATTTCAACTTAACTTTTACAATAACTCAACTGATAACATTAACGTATAATGTCTATCATAAAACTGCCCCCTTCTCGAACCTTCTCGAACTGTCCAGATTTTTCTTAACGTGGAATGACATTTCTCGGATATTCTCCTTCTTCTTTTACTCGTACCTTTACTTATGACGACGGCAGCACGCTGTAGGGTGGTGGGTGACATAATTCTTCTTTTATTCGTACGTTTCCTATAACAGCCGCAGGCTACTGCAGTGTGCTGTGTAACAATATCTTTTGTCTTCACTAGATATTTTCCATTCTCCATTCTAGTTAGATTGTGAATGTTCAAATTGCACCAGAAAGAATTTGAGGTATTTCCTGGAAAGTCTATACACAATCTACTGATTGTGTCCACATCTTGGATTTCCGTCTTCTTGTATGATTCATATCCATGTCAAAACATCTGAAAAATAGCTGCCACCTAGCAAGACAATCTCTAAAATTTCCTGTACTTAACAATTGTGTTGACCTTCCATAATCTGTAAGCACTAAAAAATTTTTCCTATCAAGATATGTCCTAAAATGCTTTACTCCTTTACAACGGCTAGGCATTCGTTTTCGGAGACAGAATAATTCTGTTCAGCTTTTGAATAAGAATAATAGCTTATTACTAGCAGCGGTTGCTTTGTATCTACATCTGCATCTAGTTGTTAGATAATCGCTTCACAGCCATAATAAGAAGAATTAGTTGACAGTTCATATTTGAGCCTTGGATCTGGCAGTTTCAAAATAGGTTTTGAAGTTATTACATGTATTAGTGTTCTGAACACCTTTTCACAGTCGTCGGTCCAAATGAATTCTTTATTTTTGCATTTCAATTCTTTCCACGGTTTGGTAAATTCACTATAATTTTTTTATGAATGAACGAACATGATTTGTTTTTTTTTCTACTGGGCTCGTCTGACTATGTGTTTCCGAATAACACTGAAGCCTATTGGCTTATTGTGTTTTACCCCATGTTAGTTCATAGTACCCACTCTGTCACCTTTGTACCTTGTTAAACCATTAAAACATTGCAGTGTTTTATGTCTACAGACCGTTTCATATTTCTTACTTTTTCTACTGTTTCATCTTTCATTATTTTTATATCTCTGTCAATTTTTCGACCAAAGAATAAAATTGATTTTCAGATTATTTTTGCCAAATTTCTTTAGAACTCTTAAAGTTAGCTTTTGACATACCTCATTCCCGCAGATTATATCGTCAATGTATATAGTTATGTTGTCTTCCAATAATTCTCCTAGAACTATCTATATTATTCTTTAAAATTTTTCCATCCAAATAGTAACTTAGTAAATTCGTAATGTTTATATTCAGTCACAAATGCAGTAAATTTTCGTGTTTCTCTTGTAATACTAATATTTCAGAATCCATCCTTTTAATCAAGATTTGAAAAAAAGGGAAAATATCTAACTCTTTCTCTTCGTTTATTTTTCTATAATCGATAATCTAAATGATCCTTTGATTTGGTTTTCAGTACACACGGAGAAGCATGTGTGGATGTTGACCTTGTTATAATTCCTTTCTTTAACATTTCTTTAGTTTTTTCTCAAATCCAAGTTTGCTTATATGAAGAAAATTTTTAAGGTTTTTTCTTTAATATTTTACAGTTTTCTTTTAAATTAAATCTTGTTTCAAATGTTGAAGTCCATCCGATTTTGATTTTAGTACACACGGCGACCTTGTGTTATAGTTCCTTTCTTTAGTTTTTCTCTAATGCAAGTTTGCTTATATGAAGAAAATTTGTAAGGATTTATCTTTAATTCTTTAACGTATTCTTTTAAATCAAACCTTAATTTAAATGTTGAAGGTCCATCCGAATTAGTTTTCAGTACACACGGCGAAGCATATGCGGATGTTGACCTTGTTAAAGTTCCTTAGTTTTTTCTCTAATCCAAGTTTGCTTATATGAAGAAAATTTGTAAGGTTCTGTTTTTATTATTTTACAGTTTTCTTGTAATTCAAATCTTATTTCAAATGTTGAAGATTTTAAGTTATCATAATTTAATATGTTTGGAAATATTCGACGAATGTTACCATCAGTAAAATTAAAATTAGTTTTTAGTGAATAATCGAAAATTTTTAGTTCTTTTGTAGATTATCAAATCAAAACCCAAATTTTCTACAATAGCAGTCTTTATTTTAATAAAATTCTAATTGAATTTAATTTTTACATTTGCTCTATAATGAACTCTAGTTTTGCAGTCAAGTTTTTTATTATTAAGTGATGTTAAAAACTCTTAATCTTATATTTCTTAATGATATTATTACTTATTATGTCCAATATGAGCCTGTATTTATTGAAGCTTGTATAATTATACCATCATTAAGTAAAATTGGTATTATATTTTCGTTTCTCTCTAAACAGCTTGGAAAATTTGAAAAGCACGAGTAAGCTCCAAATTATTAATATCTTCATTTCAATTTCTGTTGCAATTATTGTATTTCAAAACTTTGTTTCCAATTCTATCTGATATTCTTTTTTCTTCATCTCCTCTTGTATATTCTTCTCTTCTCCCTTGCTTTGGAATTTCATTTTTATATCTGGTTCCAAAATCTTGTTTCTCGTTTGTTCTAATATTAAAAAATTTTAAAGCTTGTAAGAGTTTCTCTTATTTTTAGGAGTATTGTTACAAATTTGCGTTGAATATAAAATGGTAGACTTAATATGAGCTGTAATGGATTTTTCAAATAATGCATTGTCAGCCCAGTTCAGCAGTCTCAATTTCTCATAGAAATACTACATGAGACAACCTTTTTAGAATTTGAAATTGATTGCCTTTCCACATTTGGATACTGTGTCTTAATCAAAGGCCTCTACAAACCTGATTTTCCAATCTTACCATTTCATATTTTCATCGACGCTGTTTTGAAACATCTGTTCATACCATTTTAGTGCAATTCCATCCAAACTAAACCTAAGATTGAATATATTATCTTGTTTAGTGTTCCAGTTATTCAATACTCTCATGAATTTATAAGTTTTGATCCATGAATTTGGGTATGTACTAATGCTGGTAAATAATGGAATATTTACATTATTTTTAGGAACTGAGGCTAGTTTTTGCCAGTGACACATCATGTTGTTTAAGTCTTCTTTCTCGATGCATATTTTGTTGTTTTCGCGGTGTGCTCCCTCATCTACACTTTGGTTGTAGTATCTGCATAAATTCGTTTCCTGACTGCGTTAATATAATAATATAAAATATCTCCAGAGTTAAAATTAGCATTTATTATCAAAATTGTGCCAGAGTGCCAGTCAAAAATTTATAGAAGTACGCAATGTACAGCATGTCCTACAAATTGTCAATAGATACTTCGGCCAAATTAATGGTTGAGTAAAAAAAAAACAAAATTAGCAATTTTTAGTTTTTTTTTAATAACTTAAAAATATATTTTTTAATAATTTTGATAACGGATCCGAGTTTAGCATCAAATTCTTTAAACACTTCCTATTTAACCGATCTAGCTCTTATATTAAGAAGGATACATATACTCGAATTTCGGATACATCGTACGTATAAACTTTTGTAAAAACTAAAAATTAATTTGAAAATTAAATTTTTTTAATTATTTTTTAAAATTATGTAGGGTATTTTAAGTAGGTGCTATTTTTATATATAAAAAAATGCATTTTAAATGGGAGCATTTTTAAATATTTATAACAATAAAATTGTATTTACTTCTAAATCAAAAGCGTGTTGAAATCATTACAGTGCAATTTTAATGTTTGTAATTTTTTTTTGTCAAATTTATGGAATACTATTTTTTTTTCAATTGTCAATGGAGTCAACAAAAATAAAAATTAAATTAATTGATAAATTGTTCATAATTTTCTTAGAAAAATTAATTAGAGACAACAAACTTGGAACACCTCATAAAATATTCTGAATATATTTAATCAGAATATAAGTATTTATACCTACGTATATTTCTAAAATATTGAATATTTAGTCAATATTATTAGATAAATCAATAAATCGACTATAAAAGAAATTTTCTTACTCTCCACAATGACGCTACAATATCTAAATGGATCGCCATTATATCCAGGAATGCAGGTACAAGATGGCAGATGATTGACGACTTGGCAGATGGCGTTTTGACCGCACGTTCCAGGACAAGGATCTTGACATTTATTTCTCATACAGGCCTTATTCGAAGGACAATCAGAGTTTATAACGCATTCGGGCCTACATCCTTCGTAAGGGTTACCAATATAATCAGGCAAGCATAGGCAAGATCCGGCGCCATTACGTTCTTTGCAAATGGCGTTAGCTCCACAAGGGGATGGAGTACAGGGGCTTATAGTTTCGTGGATCACAGGGGCTGAAAGATAATTTTTTTAGGGGTAAGTTGAGGTATATGTTTGTACGTTCTGGAAACCTTATTCCTTATACCTTTTCCTATTTGCAGTAATTTTAATTTAAAAGCGTTAAGGGTTTAAAGTTTCAAAAACAAGGTAGGGTCGGTTGGGAAGCTTTGTCTAGGAATTTAGATGGTCTCATGAAATTTTCATTTTATTAGATTAGAACACTAATTTACAAAGCATTTTTACCTACATGTAAATCTTCAAAGATAAAAACGTCAACGTCATTCGTAATTAAAAAGTATATATGTTAGTTTTAATAAAAGTAAATGGATTTGTAAAACAAGTACATTAATTTATTATTATTATTATATATTTTTATCACTTAAACTTAAAAAAAATTAGGTATATTCAATAAAAATCAATAATAAAATAAAGGGAGGCAACAGTATTTACGGGAAAATGTATGAGAAGTTGCCTAAGTCTAATAAGTTGTCTTTGAAGAATTAACCTATTCTGTCAGAATAAAAAATACCTTTAAATAATAGCGTGAAATGTATAAACAAAAGGATTGTTATTTATATTTTCATTTTTGTTCGAAAGAAAATATAGAATGAATGATTAAAACTGGTTTCCTATCAGTAAGTCAGAAAATTCCATTCCAGCCACAATAATCTAAGGTGGAAATCTAGCTTTTGCTGAATATTTAAGATTAAAGGGATGTTGAAGAACATCGCAAAATTATATTTATTGTTTATTTAAAACCTTTCAAATTTATGATGTCTACTATTTCCAGTATTACTGTTATTATTACAAAAATAAAGGTAATTTTTCTTCTTATTATACACATATCCATTTATTTCTTTGATTTAATTTCCACTTTGCTACTGAAAATTTTTATAATTTGCACTGTATTTTTTGATAGTATTTTTACAATTTTCAAAACAGCACCTCCGGTTGCTTATTATATTGTTTTTACCTACTTTTTAGAAAAAAAAGTGAAATGTATACGTGTGTTTGATATGCCAAAATTACAAAATATCGCCCTAAAATGCACGAATTAGCCGCAGCTAACGTTAGTATCGCTTTTGCTTCTCCTACGACTTCGCACTAAGCGAATAGGCAAAAATAGTCCATTAGTACAAAAATGAATTGGCGCTGCTGTCACGCACGGACTGAATAGTCATGATTTTAATATTTTTTTCTTTGTAAATTATGATTTAATTTTTTTTAAGTAATTTCGGCCTTTTTTGAGTTGTATCGCCTTTTCTGATTGTCACTATTCAACAAATTTGGATTTATGACATCAATAATAAATGTCAAAAATATTAATTAACAAGTTTGCGAACAGCGAAACTTTCTTGTCAACATTATTTTGATCAAAAATAAGAAAAAGTATATTGAAAAGTTTTTAAAGTAGAATTACTCTCAATACACCTTTTTTTTTATTTTTGATGAACATTGTTGACAAAAAAGTTTCGCTGTTCACAAATTAAAATTAATAAGATTATCCATAACATCTATTTTACGTACCTATATTTTAAAATATCTAAAATAATTTCTGTGAAATGCAGCTGACATATTTGTATTTTTTTGGTAGTTTTACAACTAAAGTATTAGGTTTTTATTAGGTTTGTCGATATTAAACTAAAACTGGTGCTTTTTGAGTTGTAACTTTTGAAGAAGAGGGGATGATGTATTTAGAAAAGCTAACCAATATAATCAGAGTTCTTCGATGGATAAAGAAGATGGGAAACAGTTTTAGACATTATTCTCGTTTCTCGTTTGACTTTTGACATTTTTGTGAGTTTATGTTCAGAAAACTGGTTATAATTTATAAGCAGACAAAAATATGAATCTATTTAATATAGCATTTTTGTCATAATAACATCAAACTAGTTGGCAGTAATCACAGCAACTAGAAAGTGTCCTTTATAAACATATGGCAACCGTTTAGGTTTAAATGAAACCTCTTTGTTAATAAGTGGACTGTATTTTTTATATTTTACATTAAAATTTACAACAAACGTTGATGTAGTAGAGTAACAAATCAGAATGAATGCTTTTATTATTTTTAACTTCACTTCTCTATTGAGCAAAGGGAAGCAGTGGCGTAACGGAGAATAATAGTTAAATTAAAAGACAAATTAAAATTATATAAAACAATGAATATTAAAACTAAACAGCAACTAGAAGTCAACTAATAAATATATGACATCTTGAATATATATTTTTAAATTTAAATGAACTTGTCTAAAAGTTGTAATATTGCTAGTAGTACGAAAAAACGTTGTATGCACCTTGGGTCGTAAGTGTAATTAATTTACGGGTCGAGGATACAGTTTGGAAACCGAAATCCGTAGGGGTTAGGTTTCGAAAATATTGACAGGGTCCGATTACAATAAGAAGAACATGGCTACGTCATCATTTGGCAAAGTAATTAATTGGCTATCGTCACCTACTAAGGGTTTAGTAGAGTGTTAATATTATGGGAATACGAGTACAAGAAATATTTTTTTACATCTAACAACTTACTTATTTTTTATTTATTGATAGTTATAGCTAATATGTATTCGAAATTCGAAGTAATGGTTGTGACAGGGGTGTTCTTCTTGTTGTAATCGGATTAAATAACTATTAAATATCAGTAATTATCAGTTCGTTAAATATCGCACAACCTTATTAGCAGTGGCGTAGCGACAAATTGTGTCCATTCGCAAATATTGACTATATGGACTAACTATCAAATATATGTTTTCTCTTAAAAAAAAAAATGACTTAAGGAGGTCCTTTCGCCACCCCTTTCGCCACCAATGTTAAATAAAAAATATTAGATTATGACTAAAATTTATTTTTTTTCTAATAGTTGAAGTCCTTATTTATCTAATGTTGAACTTTTAACTATACCTTACCGTGCAAATTTTTGAGAATTTTTTTTTAAAAATGTATTTGTAAAGTGTCTTACGAGAAAATAAGACCTCAACAACAATTCTCGAATTATATTATTATTTATTGATTAGATGGAGTAGAAAAAACAAAAGATAGGATTTTTGAAATATTTAGGTTTTGTTTTTTACAATAAAATATATAGGTTACCTTGGAATTTATTGAGAAATTAATATTAAAAAAAATTTGAAGTAACCTAGTTAAACATTTTTTGTGATTTTTTAATATTAATTTCTCAATAAATTCCACGGTAACCTATATATTTTATTGTAAAAAAACAAAACCTAAATATTTCAAAAACCTTATTTTTAGTTTTTTTCCACTCCATCTAATCAATAAATAATAGTAAAATTAATTATAATTCGAAAATTGTTGTTGAAGTCTTACTTTCTCGTAAGAAACTGTACAAACACACACATTTAAAAAAAAAATTCTCAAAAATTTGCACGGTAAGGTATAGTTAAAAGTTCACTATTAGATAAATAAGGACTTCTACTATTAGAAAAAAAATTAATTTTTAGTCATAATCTAATATTTTTTATTTAACATTGGTGGCGAAAGAACCTTCTTAACTTTGTTTGGCAGGAACCATAATACGTAATTATTGTAGTCTTCACACTGTAGGCTGTGAAGAGTATTATGCGTTTGGTTCCGTTTCAGGATAAACCAAGCCTTATAAGGGGACGAAGCCATTGATTTTGAAAAAATCTGAATAAAAATGGGGAGTTCAAGTAGTGTTAAAATAAAAAAAAATCAAAAATTAAAAATGAAAAGCGATATCAACATGAAATATTTAGTAAAACTCAAGCTCCATAAGGGAATGAAGCCTATTGATTCTGAATAAAATGGGGGATAAAGGGGGGTTAAAATATTTAAAACTCAACAAAATAAAATAATAACATATTAAAATTTTTAGTAAAAATCAAGTTCTATGAGGGGACAAAGCTTAATGATTTTAAAAAAAATCTGAATAAAATGGGGGGGTCAAGGGGGTTAAAATAAAAAAAATACGAATCAAAAACCAAAAGCTATATCATCATGAAATTTTTAGGAAAAATCAAGCTATATGAGTGAATGAAGCCTATTAAGTCTGAGAAAATTCTGAATAAACATGGAGGATTAGGGAGATTGAAATACTGAAAACCATTCTAACTCAGAGACAAAAAACAATATCAAATTGAAATCTTAGGAAAAATCAAACTTCATAAGAGGATGAAGCCTATTGATTCTGAAAAAAATCTGATTTAAAATGGGGGTTAAGGGGGGGGGGGTTTATTAAACTCTGAAGAGTATAATATAGAATTCCAAGCATTATATATCTTCATTCTAGTTTTTTTTTATTATTTTCAATTTAAAAAAAGATTTTTCTGCTGATACAATACTTACAGGAAAATAATAATATTAAGCTATAATTAGTTACCTCTGTAAAATTTGAAGCTAAATTACTATTTTCAACAATTAAAACTGAGCAGTCTATTATATTTTGTAGTGAAGCAATTTTTTTCTTTTAATTGTAAACACAAAGCGACTACATCAAAAGGAAAGCCATAGAAAGATTATTGAAAAGGTTTGCTGTGAGATTTCTGCCGATTTAAATACCTATATAATTCATTTTCGAACAGTTATCATAACTTGGGGCACAGGAATCTAAATTTATTTACAAGGGTTACCGATTTGATTAATTACAATATCAAATATTTTGTAATATATATTTGTCTTAGAGCAATTTTCTTAACTAGAAAATACGTAATTTGTATTACACTCATCAAAGAGTTTCTTTGGTATTGGTTGCATTTTATCTTCAAATTCTGGATTTATTTTCCAAGATCTTACAGTACTAGATTGATTTATTTAAAATTTGAATACTTATTTCCATTGTCTTCAAGATTATCTACTGATAGAAGATTGTAGATAGGAAAAAGGAGGTGTTTGTATGAACGTTTACATTTTTAAAATTTTGCAATTTGGCTCACTGCATTAAAGCAAGTGCCCCTTGGGGGTAGCGCCCCCGTCAATGAGGTTATTTGCGGTAGTAGCGCTACGCCACTGCTTATTTGACTTTCATTATAATGAAGTTTTCAATTGTATAAAGATTTATAGGTCGGTACATTTGAAGTTGCTTTGTGAATTAGAAATTGGATAATATAACAGCGCAAATTGAGGGAGGATTTATATGGTATTGGTTTTTCTAATAAAATGAGAACCACATGAGACGTCGCAAAATTCCTCATACCAAATACCAGGTGTTAGGGAAAAAAGCAGTAATTTCTTATACAGCGTGTTTCTAAATTCATGAGAAAAATCCAGGGGGAGATACCTCGATGAAAATTATGAGGGACAATTCTATAACAAAATTTTTTCAACCCAACCCTTTAAAAGATATCACGCTCGAAAAAACATAAGTAAAATGGAGTTTTTAATTTTTTACGTTGGTAAAATGAAAATACAACTTGACAACGGCCTACTAAAATTTGATGAATAATAAATATAAAATTTTTAATAAGACAACAGTCTATTATTCGAATTTAAATTATAATTCAAAACAAAAGGTATGTACCATAGATGCTATTATATTTTATTTTTTTGTTCTATGGAAAAAAGTAAGAAAAAAGTTAATTAATAAATTAAGAGTGATATATTTAATTTATAAAATTCAATCCGCCAAGAAGGGTTGTTAATTTAACACCCTTATAACATAATGGTAATTCTGAAATAATTACCACTTTAGGAGTATCTGTAATCTCCAAACTTTATACATTTACTTGGATTTGAGAAAAAAATTAAAAACTCACATTTTACTACATCCTTTTGGAAGTAATATTTCTTGAGAAAATTTTGTTATAAGAACGATCCCTCACAATTTTCGACAAAACATTCCGTCAGAATTGTTTAGCATTAATTTAGAAACACACTGTATATCTTTTTATGCAGGCATAATTCTGAAATATTCTTTTGTTTAACGTGTCGCTGTATTAAAAGTTTGTAAATTTCTGAAATATATAGTATCTTTCTAAATTTTGGTAATAACTATAAGTATACGAGTTTTTTTAATACAATAATTTTAGTTACTTATTTTTTGTTAAAAACATATAGAAGCTATGTAGTTATTATTTTCTAAAATGTTTTATTTTAAGAAACGTAGAACTTTAATGTTTTCTGCAAAAATTTAGAAAGAAGTTATATTAAGTACCTACCTATACTAAATTAACAATGGGTGTATATTATATAGAACTGACAAATAATAGGAAAAATGATGTCCTTTATATTTTACAGTATAATCCTGCTTAATTTTACGAAGTTTACCCAATTCATCTTCAGGCAAACCACAACTTCTCCTTTATGATGAGCCACTTCGGTAAAAGTATGGTGATTACCTTAATAATGGAGATATTATATTATATTATAAAGGATAACATTTTAAGACACAAAGGACTTTTTTTTTCCTTATCTGTCTATTGTATTGCAACTTTATAATTGATTGTGGTCACATAGATTTGAAATTTTCAACACGGAAAGTATACCTCACAATGAGTTGAACAAAGTTTAATGCACATAACAGAGAGAGATGCCCTGTCAGCGAGCTTTAATACCATTTCGACTTCTGTTTGTTCCACTTCACACATCAGATACAGATTTATGCGCGACAACTGACATCTGCCTCTGCTTGATATGTACATGCATGTTCTTATTATACTTTATTCAATTGTAAGGTATATTATATCCCGTGCTGAAAATGTCATACCTGCATAACGGATATAACCAAACCAAATTTAATTCAATAATAGGTATCCAAGATTTGAATACAGGCATTCCTCAGAAACTATTTATTTTTTATTTTTTATTAGAAAATTTTAGAGGGTCCTTCAGTACTACCGTTTGATATATACTTGAAATCAATGACGTCATGACTGGTGCTGTGACGTCTTCGTTTTGAAAAAAGTTAAATGGATAGGGGATACCCTCACTGCGATACACTATTGAATTTGGAACAAAACCCTTTCATTTGAACTAACTTTCATTATCCCATATCCATTAAACTTTTGCGATGAAGTCACTGATCTCAAGTAACCTGATGGTCTCATCGACTTTCCCTATTTTCAAATAAAAATGTTCCTAAGTAACAACCTGTAAAATATATTTTAAACTAATGTTTAAAAATTTATTAGGAAAAGTCGCATAAAACAAAACTTTCTGTAAATGGTATAAGTCAGTATGCGTGGGAAATGTTACGTCTAATTAAACAATTATCTCCTCTCCCTTATACCATACGAAAGATAATGTTAGAATTTTAGTACGACTGAACCCTAACAGATAAAAAATTCTGAACGCGAATCAAATTTTAAGATTAGTAAATAAGCTTGGGGGAATTAGTTATAATTTCGGCGCAAAACTATGATGCTAAGATAAAACTTACATGGTGGCAGTTCGCAGCTAACGAAGGGATTCCCGACATATCCCGTAACACAAACGCAATTGGGAGTGTGACTAACAGTTCGACATTCCGCATTGTTACCACATACTCCTACGC